>CM031236.1:572831306-572954888 GCA_018340775.1 Taxus wallichiana var. yunnanensis
TGATTGGTTAGATCAAGACACATAGTTCACCTTTGTGGAATTCCCGAGATAAAAGAGTAAATATGACCATCCTCATTGCTAATATCCCAAAGAAGCAGATGGAATTCTTCTAGGAAGAAGATTTTTCAGAGAAGTTGGTGGAGAGAATTATATGGACTTGTCCAAAGCTAGAATCCCGGCCAAGGGTGTAATGCGATATTGGAGCCTCGAATCGTAAAAGAAGTTCTTGGTCACCAATTCTGACGACCCCAAGGCCCAAATTCTCTTCGAATCATCAAGGATGGGGAACTACTTCTTATCTATCGAGTCTAATAAAATTGACGTTCTCATCCAAGAAGAGGACCTTAATAAGGTTTAGACATTGTAATTTGATGGCAAGCCAGTGCAACTAGTGGATGAGGTGTCAGGTGCTTTGCTAATATCTCCTGAAGGGGAGATTTTTCCTCTCTTTCAAGTTATAGTTTTTCAATACAAATAATACTGCTGAATATGAATCTTTGCTACTTGGCATGCAAGCTGCAAAAGAAAGGGGAATCAAGAACCTAAACGTACAGGGATGATGCCGAGCTAATCATAAATCAAGTGAAAAGAATATACCAAGTAAAGAATGAAAGGCTCAGGCATTACCGCAACACGGTATGGGACAACATTGAGGAATTTGATGCCTTTTCAATAAAATTCATTCCAAGAGCTCAGAATGACATGGCCGATTCACTAGCCATCTCAGTGTCTCTCATGCTCCCTCACCCAGGGTTGAAAATAGACACATATACCATTGAGGTAGTCTTCCACCCAAGCATGCCAGACAATTCTCAACACTGGCAGGTATTCAACAATGACAATCAACTTATTGCCTTTCTAGAGAAAACAGAAAATTTTAGTGAGCTTCATTTTGAAGGATCTACTTCTGCATGTTGTGAATCTATTATTGATTAAGAAAATGAATCAAGGAGGTGATGGCATATGTCAGCTCAAAGGAAATAGAATTCCAAAAGGTTTAGTCTCTCTAGAATGTTTGTTTGACAAACATGATCGTTTTGTCAAGAAGAAGCGGCAAGATGACCCTAACTTCTCTCCAGAAACCAAATCGGTTAACCTAGGTACTATGGAACGTCCGGAGTTTGTGAACATCAGAAAATGTTTCACACCTGAAGAAAAGCAGAAGTTTTTCAAATTGTTGAAGAAATATATGGACGTATTGGCATGGTCTTATGTCAATATAAAGTTCTTAGGACAACTACCTGCTGCCCATAATGGATCAAGTTCTCGCAGCAAGAACTGGCCAGAGATGTTGTCCATGCTGGAAGGTTTTTTGGGCTATAATCAGATTGATGTCTTTCCCGAAGACCGATTCAAAAATCATTCACTACTCCTCGGTCACATTCACCTATAAAGCAGGATGCCTTTTGGCTTGACCATCGCTAGTGCCACCTTTCATCGAGCAATAGAATTCACATTCAAAGGTAGGATGGGAAAGGTAATCGAGTTTATTTAGATGACTTAACTATGTTCTCTAAACAACGAAATGACCATTGTGATCATTTGATCAAGTATTGATTAGATGCCGAGAACACAGGATCTCCCTAAATTCGAAAAAGTCTATTTTCGGGGTCATCAAGGAAAGTTGTTGGAACACGTTGTCAACAAGGAAGGGATAAAGATAGATGTCGAAAGGGTTGAGGCTATTTAGATCCTTACCTTACCTACAAGAAAGGCCGGTGTTCACTCCTTCCGAAAGCTGAATTTTCTCAGACACTTTGTTCTCGACTTTGCTGAGAAGACTCACACATATCAAATATGATGAAAGGGTCACAAACTTTCAGATGGAGCGAAGAAGGAAAGATGTCATTAGAGGATATAAAAGCGTCAAAGTCGCCCATGCACTTGTCCCCGTATGTCCCGACTTCTCTAAGGATTTTATCATGTAAAACTATGCATCCGATCATATCAGTATCGCCATCTTAATGCAAATGAATTCTCGAGGATGTTGAATTTACAATTGCGTTCATGAGCTCTCCTCTCAAGCCTCATGACTTGAAGATGTCTCAATTGGAAAATCATGCATTCACCGTTGTCAAAGTAGTCAAGAAATTCCAAAGATTACATCCTAAAATCTCATGCAAAGAGTGTTGGTCCCGACATGGCAGTCAAGTCTATCCTAACTCAACAAGAGTTAGGAAGATTACAAGGGAATTGGATCACAAAGGTCCAAGAGTATGATCTAGACATAAAACCAACCAAGCCGGTAAGAGGCAAGGGCCTATGTCACTTATGGCTGAAAACAAATATTCAAAGGTCCCTAAAAAAAGATGATCGTGCATCGATGGAACGTAAGGCCAAATAGAGAAAGTTGATTCTCTACCAATGTTTCTATTCATTACAGCCAAGAATGAGTGGTATTCTGATATCACTTTCTTTCTCACTTATAGTGAGTGTCTAGATCATCTAACTTCAAAGGAGAAGCGCATCAGAAATCTTAGGGCAGCCGGATATGTCATATGGGATGACGGTTTATACAAACGTAGTATTGATGGCATCTTCTTGCGATACATTGACAAACCGCAAGAGATCAAATTGCTTGAAAGCTTTCATGATTCAACCTACAAAGGTGCTCACTTTTCCTCTTCCATCACAAAGACACAAGATCATCCGCCAGTACTATTGGTCAATGCTATTTCGGGATATAACCACCGGTAGCAAAATGTGAGCTCGCAAAGGTTTGTTGGCAAACCAAAATTGGCTTCTTTTCCCCTCAAGCCGGTCATTATTGACAAACCCTTAAGGAAATGAGGAATCAACTTTATCGAGCATTACATCCCCAATCAAGTGCCAAACATAGTTATGTCCTTACAAAGAATAGATTACTTCACCAAATGGGTGGAAGCCATACACATTAAGAATGCCACCTCTAAATTCATTTGCAACTTCATCAAAGAAAATATCATTGTAAGATTTGGCATCCCACACAAGATCGTTATCGATAATGTTTCCAACTTCTCCTCATGGGAAGTTATTATTTTTAGCTATGAATATAGGATAACCTTGGCCCATGCCTCAGATTGTTACCTCCAGGGAAATGGTCAGGAAAAATCCAGAAATAAGAACCTAGTGACCATCATACGGAAGCTAGTTGATGAGAATCAGCGGTCATGGCACGAGTCATTGTATGATGCTTTGTGGGAAAACCGTATTACTCCAAAGAGGTCTCTCGATATGTCACCTTTTCAAGTATTATACAGAATTGACGTTGAGCTTCCCATTTCTGTGGAACTTCCTGCTCTGCGCTTGGCACGAGCGATCAAAGATGAGACTTTCTAAAATTATCTTGAAAAGAGGGTCATGTACCTAACAGAGATTGAAGAAAATAGATTAAGAGTGGTAGACACAATCACCGAGCATCGAATCAAGTCAAGAGACTATTCGATAAAAAGAATAAGCAGAGGGATTTCCGTGGGAGATTTCATCCTTTTGTGGGACAAGCAAAGAGAGCCAAAGGGCATGCACGGAAAATTCAATTCTTTATGGAGAGGGCCTTCAAGATCAAGCACTCAATGGAGAGAATAGCTTATATCTCTCGTATCTAGACGTAACCGAGCTCCCACTTCCCTATAGTAGGCAAAGATCTCAAAATATTCGTGAAGTAGAGCTTGCTCTCTTCTTTGTACGCTTTTTTTAAGTTGTTGTTTCTTTTATTGTGTGTTTTCTTTTTTTTTTGGTTGTGTGTTTTCCTTTTTCGTCACCCTTATTTTTGACTCAGTAACCTAGTGGATAGGCACATGTTGATCTAGGATTATCTACCCTTAAGCTTTACTCAAAAAAAGTCCCCAGAAAGAGCCAGCTTTTATCCTGTAAAATTGAAAAGGGAAATTTATCTTGTAACCATACCAAAATTTTTGTTTTGGTTCCCGTCGAGGTCCCTTACCGTTCGGAATGGCATAAAATC
This sequence comes from Taxus wallichiana var. yunnanensis, assembly GCA_018340775.1. Taxonomy (NCBI): domain Eukaryota; kingdom Viridiplantae; phylum Streptophyta; class Pinopsida; order Cupressales; family Taxaceae; genus Taxus; species Taxus wallichiana. Next base: position 572,835,250 of record CM031236.1, read on the forward strand.
ACTTTTTCGAGAACCTAGTTTTTCAAACTTAGTCATTTGGTCCTTTTTGGCTAGGCGCAGTATTTATTCATGCAACATCAAATAAATTTACGCCACCTTCTATTCCTTTGGTGCATCCTTCAGAGTGTCGACATAACAAATGTTGTGCCTTCCCATGATGTGCCCTTCAATCATGTGCCAAGGCATATGAACCATCTTGTTGACATTACAAATGTTGTGCCCCTGAATGGTGTGCCAAAGCGCTGAAAAGGTAATTTCAACAATCCCGAATTCACACCAAGGGAACAAATATTTTCATGTTGGCATCTGTTTTGGTGTGCCTTATAAAAAAATTTGTGGCACATTCATTGCAACTTTTTCTATATATAGGCGCATCCGACCTATCATTTTCACGATTGAAAAAATGTGACAAAGTAATTCCTCTGCATTTGTCAGCGCTCCTGTCAACCCCGTGTGTCATTTTTCGTCACGTTCGTGGACCCCACTTCATTTCTTCCATCTTATATATTCCTGGTAAGTGGTCCTTGCTCTTCTTGTGTTGTTGATTGTGGGGTTTTGTGCTATTTTTGAGAGGTTATTATTAAAAACAAAGAAAATGAACCTAAGAAGTAACAACCTCCACTTTGTTTTTGCAAATCGACCCACCTTCAAACCGGTTTTTACCCTCCTTCTAGATCTGCTAAACCGGGAAGGCCTTACCTTAGAATGAATCCCTGTCCTCTTTGCTCTGTTCCCCTCACTGAAAAATCTTAGTTGAAAGAGGCAAAAGACCCCAAACCTGTCAAAAAAGGGTGAAAAATCTAAAGTTATTACAATCTAGAAACCACGGTTTTTCTTTGGCGCAAACACCATAAGCACACAAAACACAAACACACACCTAAGGGGTGCACTTTCCCCCTCCCGCAACATGCATCTTCCCCACGCCTTATAAAAATCCCAACATCCTAACACAAAGCAAGTGCAAATCCACCTACACCCACATTTGAATGTCATGCAGACTCTTCCTGTGCCGCACCAAAAGCTAAAACACTTGGCGCACCTTAACTCAATGATGCACCATTTGAACTTGCACCCCTTAGCGCACCATAGTGATTTGCAACATGTACCATATATGTGCCAATGGCACATCTTGTAGCCTTGCAACACCAAAATAATCTATGCCTTTTCAAAACCCTTCATATGGCACAAGCGCACATCCTTTGACACCAACACTGAATGTTGTGTGTAGTATTTCTGTGCCCTGCGCCCCTTTGCATTGTTTTCTTCCATGCAACACTCTCCAGCAATGCACCTTTCTTTTCTCGACCTCAGAGCCTGTAATAGAAGTGTGCCTTGTGCCTAGAGGCTTGTAAATTGATAAGTTTTCATTCTGTAAAGCTTTGATGGATGATTTAACAGCTAACATGGCTCTTCTACGATGGAATTCCTCCTTCTTCTTGCATATCAGCAGTTGAACTCATATTCGCACATGTCTTCATCAAGTAAGAAGCCAACCAAGTCTAAGGGTAAGGCCAAACTCATAGAAGAAGAAATGAAGTATAAATACCAAAGGGTCAGGATGCCCGAGTCCCTTGCTGAGTGTGACCTAGACATCAGGGATTCCGAACTTGGTCATATTGATATGGAGGACTTCTGGGCCAGAACCAAGAAGGTCACAGAGTAAGTCCATGGATGAACAAATTGGTCGGTAGTGGTTTACATTTCACTGGGAATTCCCGTGAGTGCAGTAAACAATGAATTTATGATGGTGGTGGGCCATTGTTATAATAAGGACACAAGATGTGTCGAGAATGAGAAGGGTGAGGTAATAATCAACCTCATTGCCTAACTTTGAAATCATGTTGGGTATCCCCCACCACCGGCACTTTGTGGCAATAAGCCAAGAAGACTACATAAAAGCATGGAATGAGAATGAGGAAAATGCATGTAGCTTATGAATGAAGTATACCTGAAGAACAAGAAGGTGATAACTAGGTGGCCGCAAGTTATTCATCGCAAAACTTCTTAGAAGAGCTGAGTGACACCATCACCTTCCTGAGTAGGGTTTTGGGCTTCCTGATGCCCATTACTTCCATAAATGGATGCTCATATATCTGGAAACAATGAGAAAAAATGTTCTTGATCAACGTTTTGAATGGGCGGAGATCATCAACAACACTATCTTCGAGTAGCTTCAACAACTCTCAACAACTAGGAGATTCTACATGAACTCCTACGTGGTATACGATGCTTCCTCCAAAAGAGACTACCCAACACTAATTCGATGCGGGGTGTGGCCCCAAGTAAGAATATATGAATATTATCCAGAGTTGAGACTGGAAAATAGCATCACACAATTCAGCAAGATCAACGATGCCTTCTTCTACGGCATCATTTACCTCTTGAGGCCCAATATGACTCACGGTTAGATGACCAAGAGTGTGGTTACTACCACAGAGAAGTGGGGGTATTATTTAAGTAATTCCCCACTTTCACTTATCTCAGAGCCACAAAATTCTTGGGGGATCCCACCAAGTTACTGAGGTATGTGGGACCGAAGTTGATCCTATTAGAGCTATCAAGACAACTTATCACATACCACGAGAAGTGTCTGAAAAGAAAGAAGGGTGGAACTCCATTCACCCTCACAGTGGGAAGGTATACCTACACTTCTCGTACCAAATCCCAAGAAATGTTTGCAGAGCTGGAGTTTCTCAACTTGAAACATAATTTCCCAGTAAGGCCGACCTTTGATCCTCTCAATTTCCTTCCAAGGAAAAGCTCGATCCAATCCATGTCCCGCAAATCGAGGATATCTACATTGACCGTATCACGAGGTCGAGCTCGGAGAAAGGATCACTCCCACATGGCCCCCGACATAAATTATCCAATATGGTGTGGCCATTGTCTCGAAAGGTTTCCAAATGACTGATCAAGAAGTTGATCAGGTCTATCTAGATACGAACAAGGATAATTGGCCATTTTATGAAATAGATAGAAAAAGGCACCTCAAACTATTAAGGAAAGGGTTAAAGGTATTCTACAAAGGTGCATAGAGCATTGGTGCAAGAAAATGGTCTTATCTACCTCAAGGGTAGACTTCACCACGTGTCCTTTGGTTAATGCACCATGAAGGCCAAAACACTTACCAAAGGGAAAAGGGAAAGACAAAGAGGGAGAATCAAGAACTTCTCAAGAGAAAACTCCCGAGATTCCTCCTTCCACTGCCAAGGAGTAGGTAGTAAGCCTGGTCTCCCGGAAAAGAAGCGGCGGTAAGTGTTCCAACGGGCACATCCACTCGGATGTTGTCACTACCGTGACTACCGAAGTTTGCACCGTCCCATCTCCCGCTCCTCCTTCCCCTACCCACATCCCTCAAGCAACCACTCCTCCTGGTCATGTCTTCTTCCCCATCTTCTACTGTTTTCCCTTCCTCTTCCTCCATTTTCTCTTCCCTCGTGGATATGTCCCCTACCATTTCTTCTCTCATCTCTCAGATCCCTTCCACCCCCACTGTTTCCTCTCCTATAGTGACTCCTACCCCTGTGAGTGTTGGAGATTTAGCTTCTTTATCAATGCTACCACCAAGCATCTCGACACATTTCCCTTAGTTCACTGTAGTTGCTCCTTCTTCTGCCTCCGTTCCCTCTTCTCCCTCTAGTCCCACTCCCTTAAGTCTAGAATGGATCTCCAAGCACCTAAGCTAGCACAAGAGGAAAGTCCCCATTGCACCTATGGACTTCTCTATCATCCCAATAAAAGGAGCTAAGAAGCAAAAGCCAATAACCCGCTTCTCTCAGAGCACTTCAGGTGAAAGGGTTATGGAGATCGCATACCCTGATCCCACAAAGGATAAAAAAGATCTGTCTCCTGCATGACTATACAATGACACAGTCACAATGCGAACATCCTCGAAATCCTACAGGGAGAGGCCTTATCTGCAAGAAGGGGATGCCCTTTGCAAAAAGCTTCAAGGCAAAGGAAGAGAAGAGGATATTGAAAGAGTAGAAAAGACATCTTCTCCAAGACCTACAGAAAATGGGTAGTGCACCTCCCGTTGCTTTGCCACCGAAACTTCCGAGGCCCTTAGTCAGAAAATTATAAATGAGTATCCCAAGATTGGTGAGAAAGGTATGGCAGTATCTACCTAGAGAGACCAGATCCTCAAGGATAGTGAGGAAGTAATTGTAAAGTTCATAGAGCTATATCAAAATATTGATCAAAGCTATCCAGGTGATTGCGGAGGCCCTTATCGAAAAAATTGATCCCAAGATCGGTGAGAAAGGAACTCTGGATAGTGAGGAAGTAATGTAGGAGCTATCTCAAAATATTGATCGAAAGAGTGTGACCATGCCAGGCCTATCTCCGAAGAGTGTGACCATGCAAGCCAGTGCATGAGACATTCCGTAAGATGCTCGGCTACCCACTCGATGATTTAGTAAAATTTGGCATCTTCGATCACCAAAGAGCACCCAACAAATTCCTTGCTGATTTGGACTATCGAGTTGACCAAATGGAATTTATCTTAGAGAAAATTGAAAAAAATCAAGGAGGGAGCCTTGATGCGATGCATCAAATGGAGTAGATCATCCTAAGGATGTCTCCGAGCTTGCTCACCCCATCATACACCTTGAGGAAGGTAGATGACATTATTCAGCTCTTTAAGGAGATTGTGTCGCAAGGGTTAGGGTCAAAAGCCACTTTTGACGTAGAATCTATCAACAACCTTCTAGCCTACCACGATTTTGTTGGATACCTGATGGAGCCAGGTAATGAATACTTCAAGCTCCCAGAGAAACTTAGAGATGAACGGGAGACTTGCGAGGTCATCGGTGATCACACCAAGGGTCCTGGTCAGGATCAACTTCCATCGATGATTAGTAAATTCATGGAGTATCGTGCTTAATTTCATATTTCCTCTCCTAAGTAGAAGCAGGATACTCCTTTCCAGCTGTGGGACGACGATGAATAGGCTCCTTCCTCCTAGGATTGTTCCCATTTTTGTAAAGTTTTTAAAAGTTTGTTGGCACAAATGATAACATCATCCATGTTGCACCATGAGATTTTTCATCCACTAAATTGCCCAAAGTCAACATTTGACTTTTAGATATTTTGTAAATATTTTCTAATTAGTTTTTGGTTCCTTTTTGCCTTCTTTCTCCTTCTCTTTCTATATATACTTGGATATTTGTTGTATTCAAGAGGTGGACATTTTTTAGATGAAAAATAGAAGTGAGAAGGAAAAGGATTTGTACTTTTGCAATAGAAAATATTAATACATAAATTAATACTTTGTGCTCAATGGATGTGTTATGTGCATTAAATCTTTCTTAAGTTAGATCTGTGTTGCTTTTCTGTTAGATCTATCTCTAATTTTTTGTCATTTTCTCATCAGTATTGCTTTGTTCATTTATGCAAGTAGGTTTGGCTCTGTTTACTACCATCCCAAAACATAAACCTTCTGACCTTTCTACTTTGGAATTCATTTCTTTTCTCCCTTTGGATCTATCCTATCTCCTCTCCTCCCTTCATTCCTTTCTGTTCACAGTCAAAAATACCCCTGTTGGGATGAGATCCCAAACCCCTGAGGGTAGAATACTGTACGACTTGTGTAGATTCCTGCTAGTAGAATAGCAATAAACCAGTTTTTCTTTGTTGTCTCAAAGAGGGGCTATGCCCTGCACACTGTTGGCTCGTCTATCCATAGATCTGCCTTCCCAAAATATTTTCATACCAATAGTTTTTAAGGCGACTCCGCTAGGGAAATAAACGGATCTATGTGAGTGTTTTTTCAGTTAAAGGACACTAATAGTCTTTAAGGAAACTAAGAAAATTGATAAAACTACAAAAATCACTACCTATTTGCAAATCTTAACTCTTTGCTTAAAATCCATTTTTTTGCAAAAGTGATCCAAACTAAAAATTTTCTTCTGAGATCCATAGATCTGGGGTAGTTAGAGATCTTTAGTTCGCTGAGTTTGTATAAAAACCTCGTATATTTACATAGATCTCGAGATTCTACGGTTTTACAAAAAATTTCAAACCCTTACAAAAAGTCAACTCTAAGATCTGAAAATCAGCTTGCTAAATTAAACCATCATTTTATCATCTCGATCTTTTTCATTAAAACGCAATCGGTTTTCAAAAGAGGGATAAAATTAAATATTTAGAAAAGTACATGTTGTTTATTTTTGTTAGAAAAATCAGAAAATCAGCAAGTACAACCAAAAAGAATTTTTAAATCTGTTCTAAAAAAACATTTCAGATCTCGAAAGATACACTAGCGAGTGAGCCATTTACTCGTAGCAGAGAGCTTGTGGAGAATTCAATCCTATTTTTGATCTACTTCAGAGGAACAACTTCATTATTACACCAGCATGCTTCTCATCATTGAGTTCAACTGATCGGTCAGCAGAAGTGTCTCACCTCCACGAAAGAATTGTTTTTCACAAGGAGCCTTCACATCCCTTTGTAGAAGACTTTTTTTCTCGGTGGAACCATGCTTCCGCTCGCATCCTCTTTCCATATTTTCAAATGGCGGTACCATGGGGAAGCGCTATGTGCCCTCTTGCGTTACCACATCCTATTCATGCACTTCCTCATGGAAACCGAAAGAATTTTCTAAGATTTGATGGGAGTGGAAACTAAAGCACAGATTCACATATATTTGCATTCATCATGTCATGCAGCATCCTAGATGTGACCCATGAAGATGTATCAGTACGCCTCTTTGTAGAGACCTTGTAACGACCCACATCATAGTGGTTCCAACATTTTCCGGTCGGATCTATCACCAATTTCGCCACATTACAAGAGGCATTTGAAGACAGGTATAAGCCTTCAAAAGACGCGCTTATGTTACTGATCAAAAATCACTCACTTGAAGAAGGAAGTCAATAAACCATGCATGATTTTATTGCTCGTTTCAATTAACTAATTAACCGTGTGCCACCTACCATGCTGCCAACACCGAAAAATTAGAAGTGTTTCTTTGTAAATGCCATGAGCTCAAGAGTAAGTTTCTTAGTCTTACAAGAACAAATTACCACCCCGGTTCTCCCTCAGCCGCTGCCATTTGGATAGAGGACAACTTGCTTATATCTAGCGAGTTAAAATGAGATCCGTCCAAGCCTAAAGCTTCAACTCCTTCTCAAGCCACTTCATCAGATCCGGCATTCCAAAAGATGGCGAATGACTTGCTCACATTGAAGAAGTAATTAGCTCAATCTTCTCCTAACACTTCATATCGGGATATCCCACGGAGAAATTTCACTTCCAACAACACCCCACAAAGGCCACGTTTGCTGCGCAATCGCTCTGCGCAGTTGGCACTTGAGGACCCTCCTGGTCAATGCCCCAGTCGAGGTCAAGAAGAGGAGCTAAATTATGAAGAACCTTCATCCCTGTGGAGGTGATCAAGATGTCGATGAACCGATCGACAACTCTACAATCGACTATATGGAATTTGAAGATGAGGAATCTGATGAAGAAGAGGGTACCCAAGGGTATGCAAGCAGATAGTCATATGTTGTTTTCACCCACTCCCAAGGAAAAGAAGCAGAAGTTGCTACCAGGACACAAAAAGAGAAGGTCATGTCAAACACGCCTCGACCATTGCTAAAAGAGGTAATCCTCTTCCCGCTCAACCTCCTATTAAGTCTTTTAGAAAAAATATTTTCCCCCATCTCTCCTCTAAATTAGCCTTCTTCTATTCCAATAAAGACCAAGAACCCTACCCTCCGCCATGAAGTGAGGGACTCGGTCCCTCATCAACGCAACCCTTGGTTGCATTTGACATAATCGATCATGCTAGAAAGTCCAAGATTCAAATGTCTCGAGGCTGCATATCTTCACCAAACCCCGAGCAACTTGTAAGATTGACCAAATATAACCAAAGCCAAGCTGCCGTAACCTCTCATGTCTCCTTGAAAGGAATCCTTTCCACTCCTCCTGCATCTCGCATAAATGTGGCCTCGACTTCCATGTCGAGAAAATTGAAACTTTTTATCTCTCCCTCCTAATCAATGGTCACAAGCTAAGTAATCGCATAATTAATTCTGGGGCTTTCGATAATGTCATGCCGGAAAAGTTCACCCATGCTTTGGGCCTCACTCTTACCAATCCTTTCAATAGGTGTTACTCCATGGAAACCAAACAAGTTCCATTGATTGGTCAAATCAAAGATGCACAATTCACCTTTGCGGCAATTCCCAAGAGAAAAGAGTAAAGATGACCATCCTCATTGCTAATATCCCAACGACGTATGTAATTCTACTAGGAAGAAGCTTTTGCAGAGAAGTTGGTGGAGAGATTTATATGGACTGGTCTAAAGCCAAAATCCCCATCAAGGGTGTAATACGTATATCGGAGCCTGAATCATAAAAGAAGTACTTGGTCACCAATTCTGACAACCCCAAGGCCCAAATTCTCTTCGAATCATCATGGATGGGGAACTACTTCTTATCTAATGAGTCTAATAAAATGGACGTTCTCATCCAGGAAGAGGACCTTAACAAGGTTTGGACATTACAATTTGATGGCAGTTGTGCAACTAGTGGATGCGGTGATGGAGCTGTGCTAATATCTCCTAAAGGGGAGATTTTTCCTCTCTCTTTCAAGTTACAGTTTTTCAATACAAATAATACTGCTGAATATGAATCTTTGCTACTTGACATGCAAGCTACAAAAGAAAGGGGAATCAAGAACTAAAAGTACAGGAAATTTCGAGTTAATCGTAAATCAAGTGAAAAGAATATACCAAGTAAAGAATGAAAGGCTTAGGCATTACTGCAACGTGGTATGGGACAACATTGAGGAATTTGACACCTTTTTAATAAAAGCCATTCCAAGAGCTCAAAATTACATGGTCGATTCTCTGGTCGTCTCAAAGATCTCTCATGCTCCTCACCTGGGGTTGAAAATGCACACATATACCATTGAGGTAGTCTTTCACCCAAGTGTGCGGACAATTTTCAGCACTGGTAGGTATTCAACAATGACAATCAACTTATTTCCTTTCTAGTAAAAGCAAAAAAAATTAGTGAGCTTCATTTTGAAGGATCTAGTTCTTCATGTTTTGAATCTATTACTAATCAAGCAAACGAATCAAAAGGAGGTGATGGCATATGTCAGCTCAAAAGAAATAAAATTCTAAAAGGTTTAGTCTCTCGAGAACGTTTGTTTAGAAAACATGATCAGTTTTTCAAGAAGAAGCAACAAGATGAACCTAACTCCTCTCCGTAAAACCAAGTTGGTTAATCTGGGTACTATGGAACGTCCACGCTTTATGAACATCGAAAAATGTTGCACACCCAAAGAAAAGTGGAAGTTTTCAAATTGCTAAAGTAATATATGGACGTATTGGCATGATCTTATGCCTATCTAAAGTCTTTCAAGATGAAGGACGTTCAAAGATGAGATGCCATTGAAAGAAGATGTCAAACCCTTTCACCAGAAATAGAGGCACTACAATCCCAAGATCTCGGGTACCATCCAAGCGGAAATACAAAAGATGTTGGATGCAAGGATCATCTTTCCTATCCATCACAGTACCTAGGTCGCAAACATCATGCCAGTATGAAATAATAATGGCGAGATATGCATATGCGTAGATTTTCGTAACCTAAATCAAAGGCGTCCTTAAAGGAAAACTACCCGCTGCCCATAATGGATCAAGTTCTCGCAGCAGAATAACAAGTTCAGAGATGTTGTCCATGCTTGATGGTTTTTCAAGCTATAATCATATTGAAGTCTCACCTGAAGACTAATTCAAAATAGCATTCACTACTCCCTGGGCACATTCACCTATAGCAGGATGCCTTTTGGCTTGACCAATGTTGGTGCCACCTTTCAGCGAGCAATGGACTTTGCATTCAAAGGTATGATGGGAAAGGTCATCGTAGTTTATTTAGATGACTTAACTGTGTTCTCTAAATAGTGAAATGATCATTGTGATCATTTGGAGCAAGTATTGATTAGATGCCGAGAACACGGGATCTCCCTAAATCTGAAAAATTTTGTTTTCGGGGTCACTGAAGGAAAGTTGTTGGGACACGTTGTCAGCAAGGAAGGGAAAAAGATAGATGTCAAAAGGGTTAAGGCTATTTAGAGCCTTACCTTACCTAAAGCAAGACATGTGCTCACTCCTTCTTTGGAAGGTGAATTTTCTCAGACGCTTTATTCCCGAATTTGCTGAGAAGACTCGTCACATATCAAATATGATGAAAGGGTCACAAAATTTTTAGTGGAGTGAAGAAGGAAAGATGTCATTCGAGGATATAAAAGTCTTCGTCACCCATACACCCATCCTGGTATGTCCCGACTTCTCCAAGGATTTTATCATGTACAACTATGCATCTAAGCATACTATATCAACCATCTTAATGCAAAAGAATTTTGAGGATGTTGAATACTTAGATATTTGTTTTATTCAAGAGGTGGACAATTTTTAGATGAAAAATAGAAGTGAGAAAGAAAAGGCTTTTTACTTTTGCAACGTAGAAAATGTTAATACCGAAATTAAGACTTTGTGCTCAATGGATGTGTTATGTGCATTAGATCTTTCTTAAGTTAGATCTGTGTTACTTTTCCTGCATAGATCTATCTCTACTTTTTTTCATTTACTCTTCAAGATTTCTTTATTTGTTTATACAAGTAGGTTTGGCTCATTTTACCACCCAAAACATAAACCTTCCGACCTTTCTCGCTTTGGAATTCATTTATTTTCTCCCTTCAAATCTATCCTATCTCTGTCCTCCCTTTGTTCCTTTCTCTGCTCACAATCAAAATACCCCTACCGGGACGAGATCCCAAACCCCGAGGGCGTAAATCAGAGCAATTATGCAGATTCCTACTTGGTAGAATAACAATAAACCAGCCACTTTGTTGTCTCAAAGAGGGCTATGCCCTGCACACTATTGGCTCATCTATCCATAGATCTATCTTCCCGATGATTTTCACCAACACTATCTATCTCTGGAAACTATTGTTGTAGGAAAACTAAACCAAGTACAAATACTTCTCCCATCTTAATTGGTGATCCATAACGCACATCCTAAGCATGTCCTCTGGATCCGCTTCCACCCATTCATCTATCCATCTTTCTCGGGATTATATGCCATGTTGAAATTAATCCTCGTCTTGAGAGCATGTTGTAATGTGGTCTAGAAATGGGAAATGTACAAAGGATCACGGTCGTAAATGATCTTCCATAGAATCCCATGTAATCTGACAATCTCATCAAGATATACCCATGCCACTACACTAGCTATGTAGGTGGTCTTCACCAGAGAAAAATGAGCCACTTTCATCAATTTATCCACTATGACCATGATGGTGTCATGGTGGTATCTCAATGTCAGTAACCCAACAATGAAGTCCATGGAAATGGTGTCCCACTTCCACTCTGGTATGGCATGAGGAAAGAGAAGGCCAACTAGATGTTGATGCTTAGCCTTCACCCTCTGACACTCTAAACAACATGACACAAATTGAGCCATGTCTCTTTGAAGTCCTCTCCAATGGTACAATTGTCTCAAAGTGGCATGCATCTTATTCACCCCAGATGGGCTACATAAGGCGCATAATGAGCCCTTTTCAAAATACCATGTCTCAAGCCTCCATCTCTAGGAACGTATATCTGACCTCTGTGTTTGAGAAGGCCATATGCCTCTAATGAAAATCAATCAAATCTCCCCTCAAGGGGCCTCTGAAACTCAATCTCTACTCTGGCTACAAGGTAGAAAATGTCACGAGGAAGTTACTACAAAATCCTTCTTTGTAAATTTGTGCCCACACCGAAATAGCCATCGTCACGCTTTCTCCATCTACTCAAGGCATCTCAGAACCACATTCTCCTTCCCCTTCACATGCTCTATCTCCATATCATAGTCACAAAGGAACTCCATCCAAAGTTGCTAACGAGCATTGAGATTGGGCTATGTGAAGAGGTGGAAAAGACTCAAGTGATCAGCCCGAGTGTAAATCTCTAGCCAAAAAGGAAATGTCTCCACCACACTAAGGTGTGCACAACTGCTACAAGCTCAAGATCATGAGTCAGATAATTGAGCTCATAATCCTTGAGTTTGCTAGAGTCAAAGGCAAATACTCTGCCCTCATGCATCAACACACCTCCAAGTCCTACCAAAGAAGTATCTCGTGTAAACATAGAACTCACCTTAAGGACTGCACTACAATAATATGCATTGTCATGAGGCATTCCTTCAATGTTCTCAAATCCCACTCACATCTATCGACCAAAAAAATTTCTTCCCTTTCCACTGAAGGGAAGTGATGGGGTCTTGCAATTTGAGAGAAGTCTTGAACAAATAACCTATAATATCCTGCCAAACCCGTGAAGCTATGCACCTCGGTCACACTGTTAGGTTCTAGCCAATCCACAATAACTCAAATATTGTAAGGATCGACCGTAATGCCTTCCCTAGAAAATTTGTGGTCTAAATACTACACCTTTGTCTCGAAAGAACACACACTTCTCCGTGCCCATAAAGATGTTTCTCACGAAGACACTTCAAGAACTGGTGAAGTTTCTCTCGTGCTACTCATGCATACATGAGTAAATCAAAATTTTGTGAATGAAAATGAGCACAAAGTGATCTATACAATTCTTAAATAACCCATTCATCAAGCTCATGAACACTTGGGGCATTTTCCAGACTCAAAAGGTACCACTATGAACTCATATTGGCCATATATCATATAGAAGGAAGTCTTATTAATATCTACCTCTCTGTAATCCTCACCGATGATACCCTCGACTTAAGATCCATCTTGGATAATAGTGTGGCCCCCTTCATTTGATGAAACAATTCATCAATGCACAAAAGGGGGTGATGATTCTTGATCGTTACTTTTTCAGCTCATAATCAAGACAAAACCATAGAGATCCATCCTTATTCTTTACAAAGATCACCGGTGCACCCCAATGGGATACACTAGGATGGATTATCCCTTTTTCCGAAGGCCCTCAAGCTATAACTTGAGCTCACATAGTTCAGGAGTAGTCATCTCGATAAGGTGATCGTGAGATAGGTTCTGCACTGGAACCATACATATGTGAAAATATATCTCATGTGGGGAGGTAACCCCAGGTAGCTCCCCTAGAAAACATAAGAAAACTCTCTTAAAATGCGAAGGTCATCAAGGGATGGCCAACTAGAATCATCCTTTGATCTGTCACTACCCGTAATAGCATACATCTAACAACCCCACCACACACACCGCTTAAGTTGCATAACAGACGACGCGAATAGAAATGGGGTTCCTAACCCCTACTATCACTGACTCCACTCCGAGATCATCTGTATAAGTAATAGTCTTATGGTAACACTCCACTCTGGCTCTATGTGCAGACGACCATTCCATGCCTAAGATGACACCATAGGAACCCAATAGAAGGATTCGAAGATCCAAAGTAGTGGTGAAGGGTCCCAAATCCACTACACACTCCTTAACTAAGGAGTCTACTAAAATTTTGGCTCTCGAATCCATCTCAATGTCCCAACTACAACCCTACCTAACTGCCACCAGCCTACAATGCTTTACTAAGAATGGTCCAATAAAAGAATTAGAGGAACCAAAATCAAATAATATAGAGGCACAAAATACGACCAATACTACATATCATCTCTATCACGGTACTCTGGTGCTCATCCTAGTAGTTCTAGACCACTGCGTAGATTCGATGGCTCCATGCCATATCTCCAACAATAGGCTCTGAGATCTGCATCTTACCCTTGTTGCTAAGGTTCTGTGGGCACTCTCTCTAATTGTGTCCAACAACACCATAACCATAATGTTGCCTAGTCCTCTCTAATGGGATGTGGCTCCACCCGTGTACTTTGATGTCTTTGTTGGGATCATGACTGACCCTAGGCTATGGACTCTTGCTTGAGATCTATGTTGTCTAGCTCATGATGAGTGAGCTTTCTGTGCACCCTGTGTCTTGATGGGACCCTAGGAGGAGGCCCCATACTTCGCCCCCTCGTAAACGTCAAATATCGAGGAGGTCTATAAGGTAAGTAGGTATGCTACTACCGAGGTCACCTAAAAGAATACTATTCTAAACTCTGTTCACCATGAGGAGGAGTAATCGAACCTCTTAATCTGCTATGTTGCATCTATTGGATGTGGCTCTAAACTCTGTCTCTAGCCTGTTGTGTCTTCCCCCATGTCTCCTTTGCAATATAGGCCTTCTCCATGGCCTCTGCTAATGTCAATGGGTAGTGAATGCTCACCGCACCACCCAAATCCAAATGCAGTCCCAAATGAACATTTTAGATGACACCTCCTATAAAATTGAAGGTGGAAAATACTCTGCGAATATCCAAGTCTAGGGATCCAATAACATTTTAAGACACCCCTTAAAATTGAAAATACCTACAGCGAATATCCCGCCACTTTCAAATGAAAGGTGATTTGTGATGTTCAAAAACAAAATTTTCACTGGTTTTCAAGGCTAAATCGGTGGCGTGCGACAACAATAATCCATAATGGCGCCGCGTCAGCGGCGCGACAATAGCTCGATGGCGTGCGACACTTTGGGCGACACTAGATCGTAATGACGCCGCGTCGATTGATTCTATCGGCGCGCGACATTGTTCTCTATTGGCGTGCGCGACGACACGATCCAAAATGACGCGACGCGACATTGTCCTGCATTAACATTGTCCTCATTGTCCGCGTGACATTGTCCTCTATTGGCGCGCGACATTGTCCTCTAATTGGCCATGACATTGTCCTCTATTGACGCGCGACATTGTCCTCTGCAAACAAATGACGCGCGACATTGTCCTCTATTGACGCGCGACATTGTCCTCAATTGACGCGCGACATTGTACCTTGACCAAATTGGCGCGTGACAGCGTAAACAAATGACGCGCGACACTATAGTTTCTAAATGATGCGACGACACTTTAAATCAAATGACGCGCGACACTATAAACAAATGACGCGCGACACTATAAACAAATGACGTGCGTGACCATGAGCCTTCTATTGATGCGCGCGACAATGCTTCCTATTGGCGCGCGTCATTTGAAAAGCAAATGACGCCTTACGTCAATAGGGACGATGGCGCCCATATTTAGGTTATAAATACCCTTATTCCGCTCATTTTCTCGTTTACGTTTTCCCGTTCTTGAATTTTTGCAGGTCTAAATCTTTGACAAAGACGCAATTACAGCTACAATGTCGACTTCACATGCCTCCCAATTGCAAGTTCAGCAAGAAAATGAAGAGAATCCAAGTCAATCGATTTCCAAGATAACCTACAGGAATCCCTTATGCCCTCACATCCATACGGCTTTAAGGATGTCTCCAGAATATCAAGGTATAATTGAAGAGTGTGGATTTACAGGGCTCGTTAATATGCCCCATTTCGAAACAGATCCGGATATTTTGAATTACCTTCTGTCATGCTACAATTCAGAGGACGGTATATTTTATGTGACTCTGAACGATGGCCAAATGTTCCAATTCACTATTGAACCGAATGACATACATCGGTTTACGGCCTTCTATCGAAATTTACCATTTATTCTGACCAAGGCAACACTCGTGGAAGAAAACAAGAAATTTCTCGAATCAAAGTACGGTTTCCATGTTGATTGTAAGTATAATTCGTTTTAATTCAAAAAATTTATTCTGTTTTTTATTCTGATACAATTTGCTGTTATAAATTGATAGTAATTTTCACTGTTTCGCATTTGCAGCCCATGTCAATAAATCCAGGCGTGGTGTAGATACACAATCAATTGCACACCACTTTCTTCTTTGCACTTATTGCATTTTTTCAAGCGAAATTGTTATGCGGGGTCGCAAAACAGATATACCAAATTGGGCCATTGCATACATTTGTGCCACTATCTCAAAACAAAAATTCGATTGGTGCACATTTCTATCCAAAAAAATAAGAGCTGACATATCAAATTCGAAAATGTCAGAAAAACCTTTCATTTATTCAACAAACTATCTCCTCGGCTTCTACTATGAGGCACTTTTAAATTTAAAAGCTAAAGAAATTCCTACTTGCTCTGATGAGGCTTTGAAGAAATTCTCAATTCCATTTGCAGAACAACAGGTATAAACTATTTAGTTTGTAATTGTATTACAATTTTCTTCATTACGATTACCTGATTTATTAAAACTTAAATTTTAATGTTTTGCAGAGAAGATATCTTGAAGCCATTCCCAAAAAAAAAAAGATGTCGAGAGGAAGAGGCCAACTACACGCGGAGGCTTCGGGGGACTCCCATTCTGAAATGGAAGCTCACTCCTCTCCAGACCCTCAACAGTTTGAACTCGTTAAACGCCAGAGAAGTAATACATTCTCATATATTAATTACAAATTCCAAAGTTGCAGATTTATTTTTCAATTTAAATTTTAGCAAAATGAATTGACAACATTTAATATTGATGAATAGCAGGGACTATGGAACCTTCTTCCCCAACTCACTCAATACAGTCGCATGCATTGATATCTTACGAGCGACCAGAGTACAACTCCTACAAGGCCACCCGTAGCACCGAAAAAAAACCCCTCGGCAACAAGTCTGACTTTTCTATAGAGCGTTTAATTTCGTAGTTTTGACTTTATGAATTGTTTTAATATTTTTCATTTTTTCTTGTACTTTTCAGCACATGTCAGTCATGATCAAGCCACCGCATCGACACCCACCCAACCATTAATTTTTAAAATGCCAACCAGAGGAATAGTGAAAAAGAACATTGGTAAACGCATGCCTTTTGCTCCGGCCCCTAGTGGGACACTAAACCTTGACTCCTCGTTTGAATTCCAACTCTCTCACTTGGTGGCTTGCCCGTCATGCATGGCATATCTGTTTTGAACAATATAAATTTAGATGAAGATTATTTGGGCATTGATAGCAATGACCAACCCAGGGTTTTTCGATACCAGCGAGATGATTCAAGGCCAAGCGGTATACTTGATCTTCAAATTTCAATTTTAATATGCTTTACAATTTTTAATTACATTACGATTTATCTAAATCTAAATCTTGATCTTAAATTTATTTATCTAAATCTTGATTTATTTTTTCAAAAACAGGATCAGCCCACCCAAAGACAGAAACAAGGAGCAGTTGATCTTGGTCATGGTGAAAGCCCCCACACTTCTCCAGCAAGATCGTCTGCATCAGATTCAGATAGTGAAGAGTTTCCACCTTTTCCTTTGGAGAACTTAATTGGTAATGATTGTCAATCCCATGTCAGTGAGTTTATTATTCCTCAAATCCAACAGCTTATAGAATGGGAGAAAAGGGCTAAAATTCTTATCAATGAGATTATTAGTCGTTATGAAAATTATTGGCAAAGGGATAGTTTATACGCTGCAGTCCAGAATCAACCTGCGAAGATGGATTCCTTACTTACCCAAGTAAAATGTGGGACTGTCACGTTTAATAACGACTATAAAGATGGCATTTTAGATAAGGCACTAAACAAATTGGAAAATATTAGTGCCGAGGCCCAGGCATATTTTAACAAATGGTCAAAGGACAAGGATTTGGTATCAATCGCAAATGCCGAAAGAGATAGAGCGGTTGTAAGTACTATTACATTCTAACAATCATTTTTGTTAATTTGAAATTTTGAATTTACATTAATATTTTGAATTGACGTTACTCTTTTTGTGCAGTTGAAATATGAAAATTTGAAGAGTCAGGCGAAGGTTTTGCAAGTTCACTTGGAAACTTGACAAAAACGACTTATCCATGACAAAAAATTTGAAGCAAAATATTGTTTTGGTTAACAAACAAAACAATACACTAAAGCGGATCATTAAAGAGCATGGTCTCGACCCTGACATCTTGTTCAAAGCCAAAGCAGTTGCTGATCCAAATTTGCTGTCGCATGGAGATGCAACAAATCAAGAAGAAAGAATTATAAAAAATCTGGACAGTGCTGCAGAAGATCTTATAAGTTCAGGGGTTATTTCTGCTGTTGGGGAAAGAGGTGCAGCCAGAGTGGAAGAAGCCGTTGGGGAAGAGGGCAGAGCAGAATTTTCTAAAGAAAAAGAGGGTTGTGAAAATTAGAAACTTTTATTATTGACTAAACTTTTAATATTGAATTTGAAAACTTCAACTATTGAGTTTGTACTATGCTATTTGAATTTAATTATATGGTGATTAGATGGTGATTATCATGAATTATATGTATGTTTCTTGTTTACTTGCATTGTCATGAATAGTATGTGGATGTAGATGATGAATGATGACAATTGATAATCAATGATAGATGATGATGAAAGACGATGATCGATTTAATGTGTATAATGTAAAATTTAGTGCCTGAATATCTTGTGGGACTTTAATTATCTTGAAAATTATGTCGTGGGACTTTAATTGTATACGTGGGGTTATCTTGTCATGAAAGTAGACTTAAGGTTGATAGGTTAAGAATCATGTTTGTCTATGATTTTCAACGTGTTGAGGACTTCAAAGTGTGTTTGGATTTTATGAATGACCTTTATCAGTCTAAAATAAAGATATCCAAGTCAATGATGCTAAGGTCTAGCAATCTGTCCTGTTATCTAGTTGGTAAAGCTCATCCTTGTTAAGGAATTCATGAATTGAATATTGGAGTGTCAAGTGCAAGTTACTCTGTCGGTGCTTCAAGACTCGATCCTGTTGGTGATGAAAATTATCATGATGTATAAAGTGAAAGAATTTCATCAAGGAGATTTATAATTCTCTAAAAGTGGTATAAGACCATGTCAAGTGTTGATTCATCATGTCTTGTAGTTCTAAAAGGTGACATATTAAAAGGACCTTGTTTTATGCCTTAAGAAATGTTTTCACATCTTTGAGAAAAGCTCAAGTTGAGACCCAAATGTCATGTATATGTCATTATGTGGTCTATCATGAGAGAATGTATTGTGTGTAATAGAGGTTATACTTCTGATTCATGCTCAAAGTTGGGAAAAATGAGTATCTACAAATGTTATAAAGTTGAGAAATCTCATATTGATGTTACCTTGTCATAAGATTTGTGCATAGTAAGGAAGAGTATAACACATTGTTTCTATGTGTCATTATGTGGTCTATCATGGTGTTGAGACAAGAATGTATTGCTACTACAAGAAGATGTATTGTGTAATAGAGGTTATACTTCTGATTCATGCTCAAAGTAGGGAAAAATGAGTATCTACAAATGTTATAAAGTTGAGAAATCTCATATTGATGTTACCTTGTCATAAGATTTGTGCATAGTAAGGAAGAGTATAACACATTGTTTCTTAAAGGATTCTTAGAGGTCAATGCAAGGTTTGTGATGGCTCCGAGAATGCGTTGATTCAAATGCTCATCTATCTTTGCATCATAAGGTTATTGCCTATAAAGGTTGTGAGTTAATGAAAGTGTGAAAGATGATGTGATATGTGTAAGGTAATTGGAAACAGTCTCTTCCAGTACTAGAAGATTCATGGTGTATGGTCAGGTTATCTAAGATGAGCTTTGTAACTTTTTGACTTTGACCTGATGAGTGCGGTGGAAAAGTTTAAACAAAAAAAGATCTTAAGAAAAGCGATGGAACCAAGAAGGGAAATTAATTGATGTTCCCAAACTTGATGCAAATCAGCGGGAGGAAGAATTCGATCAATGTACTTTAATATTAACGGAGGGTGACTCAGCCAAGGCTCTTGTGGTTTGAATCAGGGAAATGTGAATATTGAATTTGGTAGTATTGTGACATGTTTCGACATCACTTTCCAATTTAATTTTTTGTTATTTTAGTTATCTTTATCTATCAATGGTGGGAATATCTATTTTTGGGAAGCTACCACTCACCAACAAATGGAGAATAAAGAGATAGTAAATAGAAAAAAAATCCTTGGTCTACAGGAAGATAAAATATATTAAAAATAAATTAATATAATTCTAAGAAATCAAGAAAGAATCATCACTGGTAAGAAATTAAACATAATTGCAAATATGCTAGGGTTTAGCTTACCTCTTGCGTATTAGATTCTTTGTGAAATCATCAAGGTAACGTGCTTTAGATCTTTGTTTCACATGACATTGTAGATGGAGGGTGAGTTGCTTGACATTGTCGATCTGAGAAGTGCCAGCAACATCTTTAAATATATAGACCAACAATATCTTTAAATAAAAGTAAATATAAAGAATTAGACTTGTAATGTCTTTAATGATAACAAGAGCTGAAAAAATGTAAGGTAACAAACAATAAGATTATGTTGAAGAAGATACCTATTTAAAATTGAAATCATCACCGGTAATGTGCTAGATCTTTGTCTTAAAAATTCAACACAAAAAATTGATTAGTAGATAGATGGGTGAGTTGCCTGACATTGTCAGTCCCGAGAAGTAACAGCTTCCTCGGACGGATGTCAACCCACGTTTTCAAAAAATAAAAATTTTGTATTTAACTAAATGTAAATACATACACCTGTAACATCTTTAATTATAACCAGAGCTGAAAAAATGAATAGTAACAAACAATAAGATTAAGGGGAAAAAGATACTGCTTAAAGTTGAAATCATCACTTTGCCCTTTGGTAATGATATAGATCTTTGTTTTAAAAAAATCCAACACGAGAAATGGATTAGTAGATAGATGGGTGAATTGCACGACATTTTTAGTATATAGACTGTAACATCTTTAATGATAAAGATAAAAGATAGATAAAGAAGATACCTACTTAAAGTTGAAACAATCCATTATCAATAGCTTCATCAAAGTCGATGATGTCTTCTGTAGAATGTGACGAAGAGCCAATTACACTCTCAAGGTTGGGAATATTTGTACTTGTAGCTGTATTATTTACATCTCTTTTTTCAAAGGGAATTCCAGTGAGCAATTGCTCTGTCAAAAAATGAATAGTAACAAACAATAAGATTAAGGGGAAAAAGATACCTACTTAAAGTTGAAATCATCACTGCCACTGGTAATGAGCTAGATCTGTGTTTTAAAAAAATCCAACACGAGAAATGGATTAGTAGATAGATGGGTGAATTGCACGACATTTTTAGTAGTATATAGACTGTAACATCTTTAATGATAAAGATAAAAGATAGATAAAGAAGATACCTACTTAAAGTTGAAACAATCCATTATCAATAGCTTCATCAAAGTCGATGTTGTCTTCTGTAGAATGTGACGAAGAGCCAATTACACTCTCAAGGTTGGGAATATTTGTACTTGTAGGCTGTATTATTTACACCTCTTCTTTCGCAAAGGAATTCCGTCTTGCAATTGCTCTGTCAAGCGGAAGGTTTCGAGGGAGTATCGTGAAACGTAACACCTCATGCGACTTTCCATTTTTATCAACTTTGTTTCTCGATTTTGATTTTATAAATGACAATGCACTTGAAAACTCTTTCATCCTCCACAGACCCCAAAATCATTATCGGCATAATTCATATAGTCTGAAATACTCACTGATATCTTCTTGTAAGATAGAACTTTGATAGATTCCTCTCCACAGCCTTGTAATAGCACCACTTTCAGAAGGTTGATCTAAATTCTTATATTGGTTCCTCATTGTTGTTGCAAAATTGGTTGACTGAAACTTTAATAAATCGGCATTCAGTATACCTTTGATTTCCGTACCCTTGAGCTCACGCGTCTTTGTAAATTGTTCCATTATTGTACCCATTGATTTATGGAAATGCTTCTTCTTGTAAAAATGCATTGCGGCCACCTTACGTATTCCAAAAATTGGATTCATCACACCCATGGCTTCGAATTTTATCTTTACTGAAAAGCGTTCCTAATTTACGATGACAAGGTTTCTGAAATTTTTTTAAGCTTTATTCTTGTTTCAACTATCACAGACTCAAACAAATTACGTGTCACGAACATCTTCTCGTTAGATCTGTAATATCTTGACGTCTTTGCAAAATGTGCATAGGTATTTCCTTCCCATTAACGAGAGATGCATAGGTGATCGTGGATATTAAATCTCAAATAGGTGTTAGGATTTTAAGATCTAATAAATCTCTCCAATTTTCAAAAACAGGTGCATCAAAACTATCACAGGAGCAATACAATATATCAAGACTTTGACATACCATTTTCCTCATCCGTATAAAATCCACAATATAGATCAATCGCCTTTGTGCATGCTTCATCGAGTGTATTGATCTCCTTTAACATTGGAAGAATACCAACCAATGTAAGCAAAGTCTCCAAATCGGTTAAAGCGGAACAACGGGTCCCTTGCCTATCAACTTCATGGCGGTATTTGTGCATGAAACCAACGATGAAGGATACTCCTCACGAACTCTGCATCTTTGGTTCATACAAAGAGATCCATCTAGTCTCCACATCCTTGAAGTTTTTGCCGTCTGTAATTCCAATTGCAAATTTTGGAACTCGAAAACGCTTTGGGCTGCTTGACATATAGGCATGAAGTTCTCTTATGAGGTCTTCTAATTTAGCAACATTTTCGTGGTTCTTACCATTTTATACGCTAAATTCATTAGCAGCCATACGGTGAATTGGTAGCATATATGGGGCCATGTTGTTTTTGTAATCTAACACACACCTGTTCGGTGACCTGCATGACGGATGCACCATCTGCTCCAACGCATACCAACCGTAGCAATTTCATAATCAGTCATACAGCAACATCTTTCAAATGAGAAACAACTATTTTATATAGGTTTTCAGCATTGCGATTTTCAACCATTTTCATAACACCCAACGGATGAGGAGTCCTTATATGATTTTCTAAAGTATATATGTGGATACATACCCATGCGGTGTTGTCATTGCTTTGTCACTTCATCAATTGAAAGAGATAAAGTTTGCTTTTTTACATTCTCTTTCAAATCTTCCTTCTCTATCATCGAGAGGCATTTTGCCATTTCCCATCCACTACTCTCGGACCAATGAGGTAGGTACATTCACATTCCGTTAAATTGATACAAAACTTTGAAATCAAGGAAATCGACATCGCCCTTCCTTTTTAAGTATTTGAAAAAGTAGAGAATTGTATGAATTTTGCATGTAGATTTGTTTCTTTCATCTTACCATATGCGATGTGATTGTTCCTCCCTTTTCAACAGATGTCTGTGTTTTTACGCTCTGCCTCATATTCCAGCTGCGTATCGACATGCATGCACTCCTTTTCGATTTTCCACCTATGTGTTTTGATTTTACGGCCATCCGCCCCTATTTCTGATTAAATATTGTTTTCCTGATGTTTTTCTATTGTGTCGACTTGATTGCATTTTTGTTGCTTTCCCAATTTCCACGTACATATTGTACATGTACATTCACATGGGATTTCTTGAGAATTAGATGATTGTACGAGTTCAATAAATGGAAATTTAGCTTGCCCAATCAAACTTGTATGTCACTGCGATGGTCCACATATTCTTGTTTGTTTTGATGCTTTACTTTTTGAGTAGAATTTTGAGCAATATCGCAATCACTGGTTTCCTCTTTCTTGGACGAGTTTGATATTGATTTTTGTCTTCCATTTTCTTTGAGTGTTTGTATCTGTGATATCTAGCTGCACTACAGTTGCACCCCAACGGGAACAATATCTTGAAGATCGGCATATTATCGTAGGTTTCATTTGTTTGGTTGTGATCTTGTGCGGAATGCATGTCCACCTCAATAATGCCTTCCACACAGTCAGTATTCTGATTCTTTTTGGTGGCATCTATATGATTGGTATTTACATTATCTGTATCCGCAGAGTTTCCAAAATACTTGAAGAGTGATTTCTGAGATTTCTTACTTACTTTTAGGTTATTCGTATTCTTTGAGCTGGCACCTTCCATTATTCTGAAAAGAGTCCTGCGTCAGCAAAAGAACCAAGAAGCGACTCTGTCCAGTCTCTGAGGTCTTGTCGCGCGTGAACTATCTGATGTCGCGCGTCAACACTTCCCAAGTCGCGCGTCAACACTTCCTCTGTCGCGCGTCAAGCCTTCCTCTGTCGCGCGTCACTTCTTAGCCCAAGTCGCGCGTCAGTATAGCTCTTGTCGCGCGTCAATACAGCTCTTGTCGCGCGTCAGTACAGCTCTTGTCGTGCGTCAATACAGCTCTTGTCGCGCGTCAATATTGCCCTTGTCGCGCGTCAACACTGCATTTGTCGCGCGTCAACAATCACAGGATAACAGTAATATGAATCTCTGGTGCTCAAGGGTATGCGAGTTCAAATTTCACAGTA
This sequence comes from Taxus wallichiana var. yunnanensis, assembly GCA_018340775.1. Taxonomy (NCBI): domain Eukaryota; kingdom Viridiplantae; phylum Streptophyta; class Pinopsida; order Cupressales; family Taxaceae; genus Taxus; species Taxus wallichiana. The sequence continues at coordinate 572,859,407 of CM031236.1, forward strand.
TTGGTAATTTGGTAAGCTACTTGAGGTATACTACCCGGCGAATCACATAGGTTTTTATAGGAGATGTTTTCAAATGAAGGCGAAGCCGACCCCCCAAAAAAAATATACTTTATATTTTAGGCGAACAGGACACACCCACTCCGAACTACATAGACCAAGGTGAGATTTAGTTTATCATTCTAGGTTTTACTTCGGTTTTCTAGGTTTACTAAAATATACAATTTTTCAAATAAGTTGTTTTCTAGGTTTAGTATTGTCTTAGGTTTAATATTGTACTAGGTTTAATGTTCATGTCTCATGTTTATATGTGTGCCTAAGGGTCCAAGCTTTGAACCCACAGATCTGATTCCAACCGTAATGCCCACTAAAAATGCCCACATGAGAGTCGAGAACAACCTAGATTTAGTTAGAAAAATGAGGGAATAATTTTTTATTTTTTTGGAAAGTGTGCATGCACACCGGCTTTGAAACTATAGTTGTGACAATAATGTTTCACAATCGATTGTATTTAATAAATAAAATTTTCCTATTATAACCAAATAATAAACCCACATTAAAACTAGTGAGTAGATTTAGTCTAAGAAATGTTTAGTTCACTCTAATTGTTAATTTAATAAATAATTAAATTCCACTATAGTTAAATATTCCACAATCAAATCTAGAGGATTAAAGGGGGTCAAATTAATTAAATACCCAAGGTATCTAGTTCCAAAGGTTTAAACAATTAACAAGGTTTCCATTTTCCATGGGGTTAGAATAATAAACACTTCATTACCCCATAAAGTGACCCCTTAAAAAGTCAACCCATATTTTGAAATTAAAACATTTAAATTAAAAGGTAATTTCCACTCACCCACTCTCTACCTACTTTTTGTAGGGATGAATCTCATCCCTTGGATGGATTCAATTTGGTCCCTTGATGTGGAAAAAGGGTAACTAACCCTAAAACATCCTTATGAAGTCTTCTTTCACATTTCATTTGGTTCATTATTTTTCTTTTCTTGCAGGTTGAAGGAGGAGGAAGAGAAACCATTAGAGACCATCTCAAGCTCTTGGAAGAGGCTTTCAAGCCCCATTATTTGTTTGTTTTGTTGATACCCTCATTAGGGTTTGAAAATGTATTTATTCTTTTTACTTAGTTCATTTTCTTGTATTTTCCCAAATAGATTTTGTGGGTATTTTTCTATTTTGTTGAAATAGATACATTAGATCAATACTTTCATTTTGAGAAAGTATATATACATATATATGTATATATACTTTTATATAATTGTGTATATAATTATTTATTTTTAATAAAAAATAGAAGTGGGTTACAAACCCGAATCCAAGATATGAGCAAATGTGTGTGTGTGTGTGTGTGTGTGTGTGTGTGTGTGTTTACATTTCCACGGGTTTGAAACTATGTGCGAGCCGCATCCAAAAAATACGCAGTTATAGTTGGCGACCGCCACAATAATAATGTGGGGTTTTATTGAAATGGGGGTGGGGAGGAGGCGTGACCCCAACCCCACCCCATTTATATTAAATAGGGCGGGGTTGGGGTCGCCAACCCCTCCCCACCCCAATATCCTAACAAAAACTATACCAAACCCTACCCTACACCGCGAGCCACACTATGGCATTAAAAAAATGTGATTTCATTCCCTTTTTTTGAAAGCTTATCAATAACAAAATTTATTTTATATACTATATAATATATATATATATATAATATAATATAAATATAAAGTAACATTTTAAAAATTATATTGGATAAAAGAAAATTTTATTTATATAATAAGGTTAATAATTTGTTAAGGAATTAAAATCAATAGTATATTATTATAATAATAGTAATAGGACATTGATATTAGTATATTTTTTTCAAAAAGAATGTCTCATTCTAATAAATATTTCATTTTCAATAACATTTAAAATATTACTAATACTACCACTTCATAATAAATTTGTAGGTAGTAGTGTTAACAAGTTGAGTTTTAAATATACATATTTTTGTACACTAAAGCTTTCTTCTTTAACAATTTGGTAAAGTTTGTATGGAAGGTAGAGGAGGACTAAATTTCATTTCCCCTTACTAGAATTAAGAATTTCTATATTTTGTAGATCAATCAAGTAACAATTTTAAGATTTAAATACTTTCCATCCATTTGAAATAAAGTTTTAACTTTCCTACAATAGTGCAAGAAAATGCAAGAAGGTAGTCCAAATTTTCCATTGAATTCTTTTCCAATGACACAAATAAATGCACACATTTCCTAATACACTTTCCAACTTTCCAAAAGAGAATTTGTAATAATATTTCCAACAATATATTTAGAACAATAACAACATATTTTTGTGAAATAAACCAACTTCAATGGAAAGATATATTCTTTTTCTTTTTTTCTTCCTTTCCATTTCAAAAAACTAACTTTTTAACCACAACCTTGAAACCCAAGGTTAAAATAATTTTTATTCTTCACAAATGAAATACAATGGCTTCCACTTAGGTTGGAAAATCATACAATAATGTGAGCTAAAAGGAATACAATATTACAAGTTCCTCCACTCTAAGTGGGAATAACACAAGTAAGTTTCATAAGGTCTCCAACAAAACTCCAAGCTTTACAACTTCAACAAGATAGCTCCTCCAAGATTTTTTTGATTCACAACCAAATGGGGCGGGGGGGTGAGGCAACGCTCTCCACCCAACCAAGATATACAATGAAGAGGAGAAGTTATCCTCTCCATTGGCCCCGAGCCTCAACAACATTACAATGGGAGATGATTCCAACACATGACAACAACAAGATTCCACAACACAACAAATATTTCACAAACATTTCAACCAAATTCAAAACAACAATCAACACAGAAAGGATAACAACCAAATAACAAAAACAAGGCTTAAAATGAAAGATAAAGGAGAAAGACCTATGGGGAGGCCACTTATGCCTCCCAATGGGAATGGATGCCCTCCTTAAAGCCTCCAATGCATATCTCAAATACCCTACATAATCTTATGCCTCCCTTAAGTACCCCTTATATCTCCCACATACTCTTATACCTCCCTCATAAAAGAAACAAGAAATAAATGCAAGCATTTCTTGTACAAGGATGGGCATCAAACCCAAACTCCCTCCAAAAAAGGATATACTCTTATGCCTCCCTACATAAAATCCCCCCATAGTCTCCTCCTACTCAAAACTTAGGCAATGTACGCACACCCAACAAGCATTCCAAAGAAAACAATACTCAACACAAACATATAAACACAAAATAAAGCATAACATAAGAAAGGTAAAGATCCTACCTTTCCATAGTAGAGCTTGTTCCAAGAGTAAAACTCCAATCTCCTCAAAACAAGAAATCATCCACAAGCTCCAACAATCCACAAGCACTCACAAAAACCTCTAACTCTTCATAAATGCAAGAGCAAAAATAATGAAGTAACCCCCAAACAAGAAAAAGAATTTCAATAAATAGAAAAGGGAGAGAGGAGGATGATGTGGCTCCAAGTAGGATGCCACCTCATTTCCTCTCCACTCCACATCACCTTAGTCAACCTCATATTCCAAAGCACAATTAATAAGTGGTTGAAGAAATGACATTTTACTTACACACACAATCTAAGCCCACACCCCCTAAGGACAAAATTAATTACAAGAAAGGAAGTGTAATAACCATTTTACCTTTTTATCTTCCCAAAACACCTAATGGGGTATAATTTTGACCCTCCAACCCATAGGTAGGGTTTTCATAGCATTTTAAGAGGTGTGGGACAAGTTTGACTTGTCCCACAAGCTTCCAAATTTGGCCTCTAAGGAAAAATTTGAATTTCCATGAAGTGGTAGAGTGTACAACACTAAAGATCCCCAAGCACTCAACTTACAACACCAAATCCAAGAGAAATCTACTCTAATAAATGAATTCCCTTTGGTCACATCTTTAATTAGTTAGGAAAAGATTAATCAATTTTAATAAGACACTTAAACCCACTAAGACAAAGGGGGAAAAACATACATAAAATCTAAATAAATAAAACAAGTAAATTACATCACTAAAAGAAACACATACTAACATTAACAAATTAATTCTCAATTTTCCCCTAACCAATTGATTCTAACACACATGCAATTACATGTTGTCATGGTGACCCTTGTTGAGGTCATTTAGAATTCCAATGTGGTTGGTCTCCAATCCCCCAATGTTTGTTGTGAATAATTTTACCTTAAAAACACATAAATACCTCCTTCGGCCTCGTGGCCACATTAAAAACATTTATGATAAAATATAAAATATAAATCCAAAATCATCTATATACGAATCAAATATCATCTAGGAAAATATGATATCATTTACAATTTCTAGCAACATTTCTCTTCCACATTTCATCCATGTCAAAATGATCACAACATTAATCCAATTATCAAAGGTCTACTCAATATGTCAAAATATATCACATGTCAGAACTATATATAAATAACCATGTCAATAGTATATCAGCATCAATATGAACTATCTCTAATGATCCACATGCATCATATATGAATCAAATAAACAAAAATCTAGTATTTCTAACATCTAACATCATACTAAATCAAAAATCCATAATCATATCCATAAGTGTAGTCAGCAGTATCGAAGTCAATAATCAAAAAGGTGTCAAGAGAAGTGGGCACTACAGTTTGAAAATTTTTGTTCATAAAATGCAAGGAGAGAAATATCCTCCAAAAAGGCATCTTGAGTACAATAAACATGGGTGTGGAATTTTTGTATTGTTTATTCATGATATGAATATCAATTGTGCAATAATAAACACAAACAATAAGAATCTTGTGAGAAATCAATGAAGTAGGGAAAATGCCTTTGAATGATTTGGACATGCATTATTTGGAAGACACGCCTAAAAGGTGTTAAGAAAAAGAGGAATTTTTATATACTATGATTTTGGAGTGTATAAAAATGTCATTATTGTATAACCCTTATCCATTTTCAAGAATATATTGTATTTTTTCTTCTTATTTTCATAGTTTTGATAATTTTTTGTGAGGTGAAAAATGATTATACAATTTCATGTCCATTAATGTAGCATATATGTAAAAAATAAAATAAAATAACCATTTAAATGATTCATTTTGAGATCAATAAATTAATGTTATTGTTTCATATATTTAGAATGTTTTCGTTGTTTATGGATGGAGTTATTATTTTATAGAATTAAAATGTGAAGCAATTATCCTCCTTTTTAAAAATTGAATAAAACTTAATCTAATATACCAAAACAAACAAATAAACACATTTACATGAAATTATCTTGGGGATAATCTTAATTTTTGTATCATATTATGTAGATAGGTGAATGGAACCAAGAAATGTGAAGAATTTTACACTTCATACCAAAAATGGATGTTGATGAAATATAAAATGCTAGCAAGACTCTCACAATTTTTGGAAGACCATTTACACTGGTTTTCACCTAATAGTTGAAATATGGTTAAAAATGTGAATCTTCAATGGATAAAGGTCATGAATAAACATGGAAGCCACAAATATGATTTTCATGTCATGAATGGTAATCCATAAAATCATGTTATCATGGCTATCAAGTACCTTAGTCATCACAAAAAAATGAATCGATAAAAATATCTCTACATTCAATGAAGAGACTACCTTGGAAGGTATCACAAGATGTACCTTTTTGTACATACATATCTAGATGGAATATGAAATATTTTATCCCAATAAACCCATGCATGGTCGGATGATGTTTATTTCTTCCCGTAAGAAATTGATTAGTGAAAGTGGGATGTTTGGAGAGAAACACATTCTAACTCTAATGAGCCCGACATCGACTCTAATTGGGAAACCTATATTGACCTTTGACACCTACCATAATTCATCATCCCTTTTACAAAATTGGAAAACAATTTTTAAAATAACTATTCCCTACGTATATCTCTCATCCACTTGTGTGTTATCTATAGATAGTTAGTTGACATTTCCCAAATTATGTCTCACGATGATTTTTTTAATCATGTAGCTATATGAGATAAATTTTGGTCAAATAGAAACTCCTCACATGTTCTTTAAATATTACATAGAACTATCACAGTCACATGGATTTATAATATTTGGGATGTATTGATGAGATAGAAAATTTCCTTTACCACATAGTCATGTTGGTGAGGCTTGTTTATCACTATATTTTTATGCTCTTTTTCATTTTACTGATGACGTGTTATTTTTCATTCTTTTTAATGTTAAAAAGACATCTAGATGCCCTAGATACTTTTTATAGTCTCTTATATCCTGTTATCAAGTGGTTAACCTTATCCAAAATATAGCTATGAATAGTTTTACTTCTTAGAATCCAGTTTTAAAGGTTTAGTTCGATCATAAAGAAGATCTTGTGGAAATCAAACCTATGTATCCTATTTTGGATAATTTAGTTTGGAGGCGTGTATCTCATTATGAATTTTATGTGTTGGTCATGGTTTTTAAAGTTGGTTGTATCCAACACTCAAAAAGTGGTTAGTTCCACTCTCTCCACCAATTACAACATTCATACCAATAGTGGTAAATATTAAGGAAAATGTTATTGGATGAGAGATATTGATCCCAAAATGCATCTAGAAGTACCCAAATCTATTTATTATCCTATTGAAACTTAATGTGTGTACCCTCAACATGTTCATTATTTTGGAAATGGTTAATTCTTGCTAACAAAGTGATCCGAAACCCTCAAATTATAAAAGAACCCATTTCTTGTTATTTGTATGATTATTTTTGGGATTTACGAACTACACTACTATCAGGACCGCCTCTCTTAATAGATCCACAGCTTCTATAACCACTTCTTTCATGTATTCATTGTTTAACCACCCCTATAGAAAATGGTGGTTCAAAGACCACAAAAAGAAAAAATGAGGAATCAAAATAGTTGCGAAATGGTTGTTCTTCTCAAATCAATTTGTTTCACCTTTAAATTCATATTTGGGTAGAGAAACTATAAATACAACAACTTCTAGTCATTCAAGAAGGTAATTTGGATTGAGTTCAAGTGTGAGCAAAGGAGCAAGTTGGAATTATTCTTGTTTTGTTCTTAGTTAGATGAGTTCTTTCTTGTGGAGGATTGCAAGAAAGTAATACAAGTAGAATGATAATGAATCTTTACGGAAGGTCATATTTTGACGGTGAAATTATATTTTACTGGTGTTTTACATAGGGAAGGGAATAAATTGCTTACCGAGCTAGATTTTCCCCACATTGGTTTTCTCTAGGATAAAATATGTATCCTTTCCTTTCGTCTCTCTCAATTTTACTATTGTTTGAATGTTTCTTTCATAACATAATTTATAAAACGTACTTAGTTAGGTTTTTCATTCTCTCATAAGATAAGATCTATTTAATATGAAAAAGGGTATTTTATCGATCATATAATTATCAAAGAGGTTAAGATCAATTATTTATTTTTGGTTTATCTTGTGTTTACATTTTCATTTAGATTCCCCTCACCCCGAAGGGTAGTGAAAGTGATGAAGGTATCCTCATTCCTTTTGAAGCATATATTTCCACCAATAAGTAAAATCATGGAATAAGAAGCATGACTTATAGTGTAGATGCATGTTAGATCTGAAGAAAAATGTTTGTATAAGTTGGAGGTGGATGTGGCAGACTGTCCTAAGTATGTGGGCAGTATTTCCTTGTGTATGGGGAAGTTGGAGTCCATCCTGGGATTTCTCATGGATAATTTTTGTATTCCAAAAGAAGCACTAGAAGACCATAAATAAGACACTAGTGAGCATGAGGAAGATCTACCCCATGCCAATATTTCTCCTCCAATCAAAGTGGAGGTTAATTTATAAATTCAAACTTATAATGTGGACGTGAATGTTGAGAATATAGTGTTACCGTGGTGTAATATCCTTGTTGTCTCGGGCATTTTCCAAATAACTTGTTGAGTCATATCACTTAGTTAATATCATAGGTCTTATGTGTCTTAGGAGCTATGAAATATTCCATCATAGAATATGTCATACACGTCAATGTGCATTAATGTATCATACAAGAGTTTCTTTATTTATTAAAAGTAACTCCTCTTCTCCCTTGTGGAGGTATGATTGGTCTTGCATTAGGAGTTACACAACACTCCTATTTGTACCCCTTTTTATGAGCTATGCCAATCAGTAGAAAATTTTATCTTGAATGAAAATTTCATGGTGGTGGAATGTTTTCTTACTACATGGAACTCCATCACACTGTCATTTGAGTGCAACTAGTTTGATTTGTGCGTCATCCCGCTTCATCCTAACTCTAACATTATCTCACATAGTATCAAAGAACATTTTTAGGATTCACGTCACTCTCTTTTCATATTCTTCCTACCACTCTTGGTTTCTAGTTATTACTTATTTCATGTGTAAGCTTTGTTTTCCATTGCTCAATTTATTTTTTACTTGATTTATTGAGTTCATATTTGTTTTTATGGAGTCTTTTGGTTTGTGGGTTGTTATCGGTATTTGCGCATGTGTTAATTTTTGAGTTTTAAGTTTAAGGAGTTTCACACTAAATTTAGTTGGCTGTAGCTACATTGTTGGGAAATCATATTTGGAAATATTTATAATTTGTTGGTTTTATTAGTTTTTCATTAACAGCTTAATTGTTTTGAAAAATCTTTCTTTTCTTAATCCCTCACACTCTGTCATACTCCCAAATTTCTTCTGTTCATCCTATCCATCTCGTCCCAAGCTATGTCCAATCAATGAGAAATATTCCATGCTCCCTTCCTTTCATCTCACCTTGGTGAATTAGCTTCTCCAAGTGAGTTTGTCTTTTTATTTGCCTCAAAGAGGATGTCTTTTTCGCCTCGGTGAGTTTTTTTCTTACCACGTTCAACCTTGCTTTGCGTTTGAGTTTAATTTTCCTTTGCTTGGTTCATTTTGGGATCTATTTCCCTTATCCATGTAGGTCCCCTCATGAGCGCATCCTAGTTGAATCTACCCATGCTCACCATTTTATTGTTTTTTTAGTCATCCCTTTGATTATCACTAAGTTCTGTTGTTTTTCATTTCTCACCTAGGTTAACTCACCTATATATATTCTTCTCTACTTGCCCGTTTGTTTCATTATTTGACCCTACATATCATGAGTCATGTTCATCTCATTATTGTTATGTCAAGTTTCTTTTCAGACACTACCATGATAGCTCATCCCTTGAGCTTTCTCTACTCTTAGATCAACATTACGTTTCTCCTTAGCTCATGTTTATTTGTTTTGGCTTACGTTCACATAATGTGGATCTCGACATGCATGATTTGTGTATTTTACGCCCTCTATTGCATCCTCCCCTTCTTTTGTCATGTTTATCCTACCTCGATCTTCCAAAATGATCGACCCACCTCATGTTCCTCCCTCCACATGGAGTTCGCTCCATGAACACCTCACCAATTGATTATCAGTCAATCCCTAGTTCTCTCTCGTCAAATGGCCACCCCCTCACACCGCTGACCATTTTAAGCCTTCTCTCCCTTTGTAAATAATCAAGCCCTTGTTTTTTCCATAGATTATATTAAATTTAAATTTGAATATTATGCAATAAAAATATTTAGGTTACTTTTGCATAGCTAAATTAAAATTTAAATGGTATTTTTATATTTAAGGTTTAAGTGTATTAATTTTTCAATTAGGTCTTCATTTATTTAATTAGGATCTAATTTATATTAAGGTAGGTCAATTAATATTTTTATGAAGTTAATTTTCAGTAACCCATTTTTTTCTAACTTTTTTCTTTTTTTTCGGAAATTAAATAAAAAATTGCTGAAAATTATTTCAAACTAGGATTAATTGACATTATTACGGTTGACCATTTGTGGAAGGGTGTAGCATTTTTTTGCTTATATTTTTGTTTTGAGGTCTTTTTGCATTTTCATATGTTTGTTGTGCATTTGAGAGGTCTTTTTAAAATTTTGGGGCCCTTTTTGGTGTTTTAGGAGCCTTTTAACTCATTTTTGAGTCATTTTGTAATGTATCTCTCTTCTTCGCTTGGGGCTAGTGGGTGCATCCACCATAAGCTTCTAGAAATGGAGTCCCTAATGTGACATGACATAATTTTTCTCACACCAAACATTATTTTTCCCCTTGTTCCTTAATTTTGCACTTTTGTACTTCTTTACGTATTGTGCCTTTGCTTTCAACTAAAATATAATTTGGCCTCCAATCTTGTGTGATTTCACCTACTATAAGGTGAGTGGCCAACTATTTCACATTGTACAAAAACACTTACTTGTAAAAACACATTATCTATAAAGTGTCACAAATATGGGGTTATCATTGTTTTTGGGTGTTGTAATTTTATGCAAATGCATTCTCGCTTGAGTATGACACCTTGAAACATTGTGTGTGTTCTTGGATCCTTATTTTTTTGCATTATAGACTTGTTTTAAACTAATTCTTACATAATTTGAGTGTGTATTATTTTTCCATGATTCTTCTGCTTTGATTTCTCTTCTCACGGATGCACTATAGAGGATTTCCATTCCAAACTTGAGCTTCACAGATTGCTTCTAAATCTCCGCCTCTTCTTCTCTATAGATATAGTTATATATCATGGAGTAATTTCCTTAAATTTTACCTTACTCATAAATTCCTTTATCTCTTTCTATATGGGAAAGTTCCTACACCATCTAGTCCTTATAATCTTCACTATTGGCTCAATACTTGTGATCGATTTATGGTCACTTTTTGAATGATGTTTCCACGCCTCTCCACCATCATGTAGTGCATAAATACTATCCTCACACTCTTTAGAGGATTATTTAGTCCTAATTTGAAGACTCTTCATAGATTGTAATTATTGATTCTTCCATTGATATAGTTGTTTCCTCACCTTCTTCATGTGATGAGAGTTCTTATGACATATATTTTCTTATTCATGTTGATAATAATGAGGTGTGTTCTTCTAGTTATGATGATTAGAGTACTGATGAGGAATCATCTCATCCTCCCAAACACCCTTTGAATAATTTTGATCCTCATCTTTTCCTTGAAACATTAGGAAGTATTTTTCCCAACCTCATACCTTCATTGCATCTACCTCCTTCTCATAGCTAGTGTGCAAGGATTCAACTCCTCCTTGTGTTGTTGATTTATAGATGTTACACATTGCACTTATGTTTGTTGAGAAACCCTTTTGGAAAAAGTATCTTCCAAAACTTCATTGTCTCTTCATATTTCCTACTTGTGTTATAATACAAGTAGTTTTTCTTCCTTCTACTAGTGTTTTAGAAGATTCCTTCGTCTCCTTTATTGGGAGTTCCCCTTCTTGTAATTTCATTACTTTCACTATTTTGGAGACCATAATTGATCCACATCTTTCTAATATTGTAGGGGTTGTTTCTTTTCTTCACCTCATATGGGCATTCTTTCATTTAATGTTCCCTTCTCGTAGTCCGAGAGTTCTAATTTTGTGGCGTTACCTTTGGTTGGTTTACACTGCTTTCTAGATCTATGTCACATTCCAATGGACCAGATTCTTAATTCTTTGTATTGCTAACTTCAGGTTTCTTCACTTAGTGGGAGAACTTATAATACTCATTTTATGTTTTTGCTAAGGGAAGAAACATTGTTGGATGAGAATGAACCTTCTTATGTCTATAGAAAGAAGACCACATCATCGGCATTATTCTTGGAGACTACATAGAGTTTCAAATTTTAGATCCATTGTAGGATTCTTCATTTAACCCTTCACTAACGCCATGTATCATTACACGTGATCTCATCTTGGGTGTGTTCAAATACATATTCACATCTTCTTTTCTCCTTGTTCTCATTCCTATCTTCTCTTCTTCTTCTTCCGTAGAAAGATTACAATTTATACATGGGTAAATTATAAGACTATTAGTTGTCGATACCCATTTTACACATCTTTCTTAAGTTGAATAGGGAGTCTTCTATATCTTGTAATTGGATGATTTCCATTGGGTTTTCCTCCATTACTTGAGATAATTTTTTTACATGGTTACCTAATTAGGCGAAGCTTCTTGGACTCATTACTCATTTCTTACTTTCCTACCTCAAATTAAGTTATGATGAAGGGGGGTGTTGGTGTGGGGTACTTTCGTTGTAATTTTAAGGCATTTTCCACATCACTTCATGATTAATATTACTTAGATGAGATCTTAGGTCTTAGGTATCTTAGGAGCTATGAAAAATTCCATCATAGAATTTTTCATATGCATCAGTGTGCATTAATGTGTCATACATGAGTTACTTTCCATTTACTGAATGAAACTCCTCTTCTCCCTTATAGATGCATGCTTGGTTTTACACTAGAAGTTATGCAACACTCCTGTTTGTACCCCTTTTTCTGATTTATGAGAATGAGTAGTTCCTTTTATTTACCATGCACATTTTATGGTTACTTAAATATTGGTTACTACATCAAAATATATAACACTACTATTCAAGTGCAACACGTTTGATGGGCATGACATATAACTTGATCCTCATTCTCACATTATCTCACAAATAGACCATTGGCTAGATAAACTTGAGGTATATTTAGGTTTTCATCAAATCAATGAGAATAAACATATTTCATTTGCAACGTTAAAATTAAACAATCATGCTTTAACTTGGTTTGAAAGCTATGTTTATACTTTGTTTATTAAGAGGATTACTTCTATTTATAAATGTGATGAATTTAAGATTCTAGTAAAAGTAATTATATCCTATTTTATGAGGAAGAGAGGTCCATGCACCGTAAATATTTCAAGTAGAATCAATTCTAAAATGTGCAAGAGTACACCAAAGGTGATTTCAAAATATTTTTTTCTAAATGGGAAAAGATGTAGCAAATTGGAACATTTTTATGAAGTACATCGGTGGACTCTATAGCCACATGAGGATAACAATTCTCCCGCAAAGTTGGTTAATGTAGATGAGGCTTGTTCTCAAGACCACTATCTAGATATGGACAAGAAAAAGAGTTCATCTACCTCTCAAAGATGCTTCAAATAAACAAGGTGACATGAAGCAAGAGGAGAAGAAAAAGAGGAAGGTAACAAGAATTCTACTTGCTTATAAGAAGGATAATAAAATTCATTGTGGTCATTTTGATGTCGAAACTCATTTCCAAGGAAATATTTTGGAATCTGCACCCAGAATTACATCCCTTTAAGAATAATAAGAATAAAAACAAGGCCATCGATACCATCCAAGTTGAGGAGATATTTTACAACAAAGACGTGGATCGGATAATGTGTTGTACCTACGTGCAGAGAGGCATGTTTGGGTAGCTTAATAATGATGTTAAAAAAATGAACTTATTAATATTTTTCATATACAAATCTAAGTGAAGAAAATAAAAGTCAATGCTCTATTTTATACTTTTTCTCAAGGTTGTTTTTGATAAGATGAAGAAAAGTTATAATAATCTAAATCTGTATTATTTCGGTTTGGTGAAGAAAGGCGTAGACATCAAGGCTACTAAGAAATGAAAAATTATGTTTGGTATTGATAAACATTTCTTTAATGAAACCAATTTGGACATTGTTCCTCTTCATGTGTAAGGTGTAGTCTTTTACGAACCATACTATTATATCAAGGATTTCATCTTCCAACCAATACTACTTGGTAAAGGAACGTAAGAACTACCTCATTAAAGATTTATATGAGACTCAAATATCTCTTTGGCATGTTCCTCTTAAGATAAGAATTATATTAATGATAATGTGAAATTTTCATTACATATTTTTACTGAGATATACATGAAGAGGAATTTTTTCATCTAAAAATAATTGTAGCATGTTTATTAACAAAGAGAAGATACAAATGAAATAATTGGTATAGTAGTTGAGGGAATTTTTCAAAGAAGCTATAAGGCTACCTCCGGTCGACAATTGAGCATAATATAAAATTTCTACCCGATAATACACTTCTAAACATGGGATTGTACAAATCACTCCTTGAAGGATGTCATTGATGTAAAATAATAGTTACAATTTTTTACTATGCCATGTAATAATAACTAGTTAGTTGATATGTTTTGTATTGAAGGATTCTATTAGTGCATTGAAGTTATGAAGTCTTGTATTTCAATGTGTGTAGTTTCAATCACAATAGTTTATACTATTGTGATGAGTGTGATAATAGATCATTCTCAAGGTGTTTTGTTATTAGTTAGTGTTTCTCATCCTAGGGGAGCTTGAAATCATCAAGTCTTATCTGTCATGTTGGTTTGAGAGGTCTATGTTGAGTATTCTGTGTCTATCAATAAAAAGGAAATTATATCTTTTGTGTCTTAAATGTATCTCATTATTTGTATGTTTCATAATCTAGATCTAAGGTATGATGTCACGTATATCAAGATATTACAAGGTGTCTTATCATAAGGTCTCATGCTTAGGTCTTGAAAGTAGCGTTAGTGTTAAGAAGAGTGTTTTTCAAAGAAAGTATGGGATAAGGTTAATTCAGTGATGTGAAGGTTCTAATAACACATTAATATGATTAGTAGTCTCTATAAGTTGTTTTATCCTAATTTCTAATCATTTTAAGGCCAATTGACATAATTTAAGGATATAATGTTTACAAAGGAATGGTATGGGTTATTTTGATTGAGTATAACTCATTTAAAATGTGTTCACAATGCTCAAGGACCCTAAAGCATGAAATGGATGTCAATAATGACCATGGGTATCTTTAAGAGAGGTATGAAGCTATGATTTTCAAAGTGAAGTTACATTGTAGGGTTAAACATGCCTCAAAATCTATGACATAATTTTGAAATCCCTTAAAGGTTCTCAGAGTCCTTGAATTTTATGCTTCATCAAGGTGTCCTATAAATTTAAATGAAATATATTTAAGGAATGGAAAGTGGCAAGTGTCCTCCTTGTGACCTTAAAAGTTTTTCATATGCTCCTAGATCAAAACCATCGGAGGAAAAGTGAAATGATGTTGCCTCATTTTTAGGTACATTGTGTACGTGTGAAGATTAAAAACTATTTATGATTTTTTCATGAAGATCGAAGGTGCATTAATAAGGTATGAAGGTCCACGATATTTTTTTGTCATTAAGGAAAAATTAATGTTTTTGTCTTGCTCCATGATATTCATAGGAAGTCTATGTAGCATAATATTTTTTTCGTTCTACGTATGAATTCATCTTACTCTTATTTTTCCAAGATGAAAAGGTAAGTCTTATTGTGCGAAAAAGTGTTTCATCTTTATTAAGGTATTTCATAAGAATTATAAATGTCTTCAAGTGTGTGACAAAAGAAGAAGATTGTTCTATACCGAGTAATATGACTCAGGTTTGAGAAGATGAGAGGAAGTTCACAAGTGTTTAGAATTTCATGTTTGACTAAAATTTGTATCCTTGTGTCTTCAAAGTATGAGTTACTCGTTGATGGTGAATCATAGCACCCCTAGGTGTCTACAACTCGATGGGTTAATACTCTCGGTGTGATTGCATAACATGGAGCTTTTCTCAAGTGTGGGACCTTGTGAAACGGAAAGCTCTCCGATTAAGGCCATTCCTATTCCTCTATTCGATGCACACATAAAAATGCAGAGGGTTTACTCAAGAACCTAAACTAACTTACCAAGGAGACAGGGTAAGAAGATGCATAAAATAAAACCTAAACTAACAAAGGTGATGCACCGAGGAATGAAGAACACCTGTCTTTCCAATAAACACAAACCATTTAAATGCAATGCAAGATCATGCACAGATAACCAAATTTGCAGTGAAAGATCAGGAGGATGCAAATGAACACAGAGAGGGTTGAGAATCATCCACAGACATGCATTATTTTCTCCAAAGATTGATACAATACACTACAAAATGCCAAGAGGCAAAGTTGCATTATAGTTTTAAATGGGAGGTTTGAACTCCACAAATTTGTCTGCCAAAGAGAAGAAGGGAGGGGCAAAACAAGAATGTCCAACCTTTTTAAAGAAGCCCCTCCTTACAATTTATAGGAAGAAGGAGAGAGAAAAGAGAGAGGAATCCCAAATCTACCCCAACCACTTCCAGGTTACATTTAATTCATCTCATTATGGTGGTAGGTGAGAACCTTAGCAAACCCAAAAGTGGTGAACTGTATTTTGCATTTTTAAGAATTTATTCTCACCCAATTAAAGATATCCAGTCGTAGTTGGACAAAGGACCTTGTAATCTTTCCAAAAAGTCCAACCTTGCATGAATCTGAGCTCCCTATGAAAATTTATGGCCATTTGAATATCTCGCGCTGGCTGGTTTGCTTCCTGTCAGCGCTCAAAATGTTGCACCTTCCGAAGGTGTGCCTTGGCGCACCCATCCTCATGTCGACATACCATTACATGCACCAAGGCACATCCATTTTCATGTCGAAAACCTTTTTCCTACGCCATGGGTGCGACTTTTTGCGTGTCGACATCTTCTTACCTGCGCCATGGGCGCATCCATTTTCAAGTTGAAAACCTTTTTCCTGCGCCCCTTACCTATGCCATGGGCGTGACTTTTTGCGTGTCGACATCTTCTTACCTGTGTCATGGGTGCATCCATTTTCATGTCGACAACCTTTTCCCGCGCCATGGGCGTGACTTTTTGCGTGTCAACATCTTCTTACCGCGCCATGGGCAATCCATTTTCATGTCAACAACCTTTTTCCCGCGCCCTTACCTACACCATGGGCGCGACTTTTTGCGTGTTGACATATTCTTACCTGTGCCATGGGCACATCCATTTTCATGTCGAAAACCTTTTTCCTATGCCCCTTACTTGCGCCATGGGCGCGAATTTTTGCGTGTCGACATCTTCTTACCTGTGCCATGGGCGCATCCATTTTCATGTCAACAACCTTTTCCCGCACTTTACTCGCGCCATGGGCGCAACTTTTCTATTTTTCTATATCTACCCGAGGGGGAAAATATATACAACAGTTTACATTATGATATCATCCATGAGAATATATAAGTTGCAAATGTACTCTTGAGGTATATATAGTCTATGTAAAAATAGTCAAGTGAGTATGCAAAGTCATGTTATGTCATTGAGGTAAGTTATGTCTCGAGTTGAAGGAAGAGAATGGAGTATTTTCCCATGGGAAGAAGGTACAATAGTGGATGAAATGTAGTGCCCACTCCTCTTCGACACTATTTAAATTATGTTGATATTACTTTTGGACTGATACTACTTAGACATTTTGATTATGATACATTGATCAGTAGATGATAGACTATGCAGATATTTGGACTATTGACATGTTGTGATTCACATTTTGATTATGTTACACTAGATGACATTGGTAGACAGATTCAATATATGTTGATTTGCACTATTTGGATTTTATACTAACACGTTATACTCTAGATGTTCGAGTAGAATTATAATCTCATGGATGTTAGAATAAAATTATTTGATATGTTGATAGATGATAGAATTACTTAATTTTGGAGGATGATTATTTATTTATTTTTGATTACGTAAAAAACTAAGATAGGCTCCCAGGGGACGAACAAAGGGAATACATTGTGAGAGGCACACAACGAAGGAATGAGAGACCACAAATAACGATCAAAAGAAACAAAAAGATAGATGGAAAGCCAAGCTTGAGAACAAGTCGATAGACTTGAAACAAGCCGAACTCGATTCTCCACCTAACGTTTACAAGACCATCCATGCATATTATAACGACATTTTTGGTGGACCTCCATCCAAGCCACATTTGAATCCACGATAGGGGAGGAAGCCAAAGAATGAAACTATAAGGGCCCAATGCATTCCTCGAGCCTCCCCCTATACACAATAGCCATACCGTAATCTAGCAAAGTGGGATTGAAGGAAGAAACTGTCCAACTACACCCACCAAAGTGTATCATTAATATTATTGGCATTTTGAATTTAAAATTTTCTAGCCTCCCACCAAAGATACCGGTCTAAGCTAGATCCACCACCATACCACCCGAAAACACTACATCGCTCCTCGAGCACTAGTTTGAGACTCCACCTATTCCAACTATGAACCCATGACAACATAAAAATGATCCTCCACACACAAAAAAGAAGGATGACCTTTCCTATCAACCCTTCATCTATCCTTATTGTGCTTCACAGGTGACTCACCCAACTCATATTCATGTTCCTCCCCTTTTGAGTCCTCCTTCATATCCTCCTCTCTAGAAGAGGAGTCCAGTTCATCATCTTCCTAGAGGTAATTGTATTTCAGTGGCAATTCAATAGGTCCACAACACTCCCTCATTTCATATCTACCATTTTACATTTACTGCAAAAAATCTTGGAATGCTCCACCTCAATAGTTTGTTCCCATTCGCCAGCAGGGGAATGTAAAAAAATTCTCTTTGGAACTTTGAAACCAACTGGAATATTGATACATATCCTAGAAAACATGAATCTTGATCTAGATCTGGTAGTAGGATCCACAACTATAAGATGACCCATTTCTGGAAATCCCCAAAAATACCTCTAGTTCCTAGAATTCCAGCGGAGACCCGGAGAGAAGAATCCAAATAGAGAGAGTTTGGAAAATAAAATCATGGGGCATTCCAAGCTCCCACTGGTGGAAAGTGGAGGTAGAACTACCAAAAAACCAAGGTCCCTCTCTAAAGGGAAAAAAACAAAACCTTCACCCTCTAATGCTCGGACATCAACTTTGTAACAACATTTTCACCTACTCCATTCTCTTACCATGTTAATATTCGATCATATCCCTGTGAATATGCCCACAATTACAAATTGAAATATTTGTTTGGCTCTTTCAATGATGGCCTTCGGGATATCAAGCACAGGTTCCTCATTCTTCTAGAGGGGTGAGATCTTCACGGGCTCCCTGTTCTCTTCTCCAAATAGACGAGCAGCCCAAGTGCTTTGCCCTCTCCCTACAAAACTCCCCTCCATTCTGTAGAAATATCCTCAAGTTCATTGTTGTCCCTCCATTTCTATATTTGAGTTTTTTTTTTTTGTAGATTATTGATTAATGCTATATTTGGATGACGATTATTGATTTCTATGTAGATGTATTATTTCTCAATGTTGTTGATGCATCCATGAGGCTAGAGAGGTATTTTGTTTGTGTTGCAGGGATATTTTATCACATACATTGAAAGGGGATAGGGACCAACCATGAAAGGATGTCGGGTGTTGTGTAACATGGCCAAATTTGACAACTGTGTCTTATGTTTATGTGGTGTTTTTGCATGCCTAGTTAGGAGGTTTCCATGGGGGTGACCTCACATGTGTGGCCATGGGGTGAAATGTTTTCCCTTTCTTTTATTTTGTGTGTTCTTTATTTTGTGTTATATGTATTTAATTTTTGGAAATTGTTGTCACCTTCTTAATAATAATAATTATTTCTTAATTATATAATCCAAATTACTTTGTTAACTAAAATAAGGATGTGATAATTGGATAATTATAAGGTTAGATGGTCCTTGAAATATTGTGGATGCAAGTTGGATTTTTTTGGTTTGTGTGTTATGTACTCCTCCCCAACTTCAAAATTCGGATTTTGACTTGGGATACTTTTTTGAAGTTTTGTGGGACAAGCTAAGATTGTCCCATGCCACTTAAATTCACCCAAAACCATACTTAATATTTGGGGAGTTAATTTAAGACTTATTTATGTATTTTGGAGTGCAAAGAGTGAAAATAATTGCACTTTCATACTTACCACAATTAATTTTTCCTTGGTAGGCATGGTGTGCAAGTTTGATTGTCTTTTGGGTTGTCATAGTCTTACATGTTAATTTATTGTCTTGGGCGGGGTGTTTTGACTTATGTGTTGGAATGAAGGAATGATAAAGTGGCATCCTACATGGAGTCACCTCATCATCCTCACATCCCATTTCTATTTATAGATGGAATTTGATGGATTTGGGGTTACCCTGGTCATTTTATAACGCCCGCTTAAACTCACACTCGAGACCCAAGAACAACCTAGGTTTAGATAGGAAAAATTATGGAATATTTTTTTGTTTAAAGAAAGACTACAAACAGTTGTCACAGTAAAAAATATCAAGGAAAAATATATTAGATAAAATAAAATTTTCGTTATAACAAATATTGAGGACCACATACAAGTTAATGAGTGTAACTAAACCAAGTATAGTTTAAATTTCCTTTAGGTGTTAATTTAATAAATAATTAAATTAACTCTAAGATTAAATGTTCTCTAATAAATTTTAGAAGGTTTAAAGTGGCCAAAACAATTAAATACCCAAGGTATTTAATTCCACCAGGTCTAAATAATAACCAAGGTTCACATTAACATGAGGTTAGGAAAACATTCACTTACCCCATAACGTGACCCCCTAAAAAGGTCAACCCAAGCTTTAGAAATAAACATTTAAGTTAGAAAGGGGTAAATTCCCACTTACCCACTCTCAGGCTCATCTTGAACTTCAACCTAATTTTTCACACATTTAACACACTTAAATTTTCCTTGAAAAATTCCATTAGATAGGAAATTTCTTCCCCTTTCCAATGATATAAGGAAGTCCTCCTAACTCCTCATATTTCTTAAGTTATGGGCCAATGGGCCTGGGAGGAAACGTTTTCCAAAAGCGGGCTTGCGGGCTTGGGAAAAAACTTTTCCCCAAAAGTAGGCTCCAGGCGTGGGGAAGAAAAATTTCCCCAAAAGTGGGCCTACGGGCCTAGGGAAGAAAATTTTCTCAAAAGTGGGCCAGGGAAGAGATTTTTCCCAAAGGCGGGCTTGCGGGCCCAGCGAAGAAATTTTTCCCAAGGGCAGGCCTATAGGCCTAGGGAAAAAAAATTTTTCCCCAAAGGCAGGCTTGCGAGACCGGGGAAGAAAATTTCCCAAAGGCGGGCTCATGAGCCCGGGAAGAAAGTTTTCCCAAAGCGCAGGCTTGCAGGCCCGGGAAGAAATGTTTCTCAAAGACGGGCCTATAGGCCCAAGGAAGAAACTTTTCCCAAGACGCAAGGGACACGTGTCCAAAATTTGAGCCAATGCGGAAAGCGGGTCACCGGAGGCACTTAGGATTTCTAGCCTTTTTGTTGAAAAGGAAAAAATTAATAAAGTGAGCCATGCCTTCGCCGATGCCTAGAGACGCCATGTGTCATGCCAAAATTTTCAAGCGGGAAGGCAGACCGATGGGGAAACTTAGGACTTTAAGATTTTTGAGTTAAAAAACTTCAAGGTTAAAAAAAACTCCACTCCTCCGCCGACACCTAAAGATGTCAGTGTCGATCGACAGCAGTGATAGGTGGGGAAGCGGCTAGCGAAACTTAAGATTTTGGACCAATTTCTTTTTTGAAGATAAAGTTGAAGGGGGGCCCATGAAACCCACATAAGTATTTTCCAAAAGAGAAGTGGCGGGGGTGCGGGGCTCAGAAGAAACTTAGCAAAATTAATTTTAATTTTTTTGAAACCAAACGAAGTAAAAAACTTCAGATGGCCATAAATTTCGATTGGAAGCTCAGATTTGAGCAAATGAGGAATTTTTGCAAAAGGAATGAAGTGGGTGAATTTTACAAAAAGGTCTTTCCTGACATTAACATGTGAATTAATTTTTTTAACTACCAGAATTGATTCAATCTGCCATTCTTTCTTCTTCAACATGCCAAATAGACATGGAGAGTTACACTTGAAATATTTCAAATGGATTGCAAGGATAAAATATTAATGGTTTAGATTCAATATGAATTTCCTTCTCTTTTATGTGAAATTGCACTATTTTGCCTCTTGTCTGATTAAAGATGAATTGTGTAAATTGTAAGGGAAATACAAAATATTTTGGAATGTGTTTTGATCATTCTTAGTTCGTTTTAATATTTTATCTTATCCTTCAATGTTTATGCAAGATTACTTTGTTTTTTTATGATATTGATTTGTAGGTTTTACTGAGAGAATCAAACATAGAAATCATGCTTAAGCTTAGATGGATCTACTTTTCATTACCATTGTCTATAGATTTAAATTCATTGAAATCTAATTTACAAAATTTAACTATACTTCAATCAATGTGTGAAGACCCAAAATGTAGTTCTAGTTTCAAATCATGCATTTCAATTGAAGTAGAAAAATGTAATATTTCTTCATATGTATTTCTTTTTCAATTTTCAAACAGAGATTTCACAATATAATTCAAACACAAATTTCAAATGAAAACCATACCACTTTTGGTAATTAAAACAACTTCTATTGAACTCCAATAATTATTGTACAACTTCCTTTTTCATTCATCAAATACAACTTACAAAATATACATCTTTCACATTCAAATGTAGGGTCCATTTCCAAAATAGAGCAACTTTCCACCACAAATATTATTACAATGCCATCCACTTAGAGTGGGAAATTTCACAATAAGGAACCCAAGGAGAAACTACCAAATTTTTCTTCATCCTTAGCTCTAGAATAGCAACAAGATTATCCTCCATATATATTTTGATCATAGCAAAAAAAGGAGAGGCAACGCTCTGCACCCAACCAAGAATTCCAAGGAAGAGGAGAATCCATCCTCCTCATTGGCACGCCGAGAGCCCCAACCACAAATCAATAAGAAATATATTTCAACTCATGGCAACAAACAAGCTTCCAAAATGAAAGAAAAATTCACATACAAAACACATCTAAATACATACTCACATTTTACAACCACAGAAGAACAACAAACAATACTCGGGCTTCATAATGCACAAGCCAAAGGAGAAAGACGTATGGTGGAAGCTACTTATACCTCCCAATGGGTAAGAGGGTTTCCACCTTAACATAAACCTACCAATATATAGATATATCATTTTAAAACCCCTACATGTCCTTATGCCTCCCCAAGTACCCCTTATACCTCCCATTCTCTTATGTCTCCCCACAATCTTATGGAACCCCATAACGAGTAAAGAAATGTAAGCTATTCCTTTTACAAGGTGGAACAAAATCCCAAAATACCTCCATAATAACACTTATGCCTCCCCAAAACTCTTATGCCTCCCCACAAGAGATCCCCATAGTCTTCTCCTACACCATACCTAGGAAATCTACCCAACCAACCAATAACATACCAAAATATTCAAAGCATTCACATATGCATAAATAAAAGAAGAACATTCTAAAGAGCCAAGCTCCTACCTCTCCATGGTAGAGTTTTCTCCAAAAGTTCAACAAAAAGATTTTTCCAATCCAAACATTCCAAAATCTCCAGCAATCCACAAGCATTCAACAAAAAAACTCTAACTCTCTTCCCAAAATTACAAGAGCTCAAAACCAAAAGAAGTAACCAAAAATGAAATCACCAAAAGGAAGTAACCCCAAAACAAGCCAAGGAATTTGAATAAATAGAAGAGGGAGAAAGGAGGATGAGGTGGGTCCATGTAGGATGCCACATCACACATCCTCAACTCCACCTCACAAGTCAACTTCAAACTCCAAAGCACAATTAAAAAGGTGGGTGAATAAATGACATTTTACTTACACACACAAACCAAGTCCACACCCCAAGGACCAAAATTAATTTCATGTAATAAGGTGCAATAAGAACTTACAACTTGTCTTCCCAAAATGCATAATAAGGCCTAATTTTGACTCTCCAACCCATAGGTAGGGTTGGTGTAACAATTTAAGAGGTGTGGGACAAGTTTAACTTGTCCCACAAGCCTCCAAAATCAGTCCCTAAGGACAGATCCGAATTTCAAAAGGAAGGTGGAGTGTTTCACACCCAAGGTTACTTACACATCACTTACAACACATAATCCAAGAGCCATCAACTCTAATAAATGCATTCTTTTGACCCATTTAATTAATTTAACAACATGATTACTCACTAATCTTGACACCAATAAATAAATAATGAAGGGGAGAATACATCACTAAATAAACACATACTAAAATTAAACAAGGGAACAAATGAAAAGAATACACACAACCCCTTGGTCACATTTGAAGGTGATCCCCCCCATGGGAACCCCTAACAACAATACAAACATACACAAATAACAATGTGGTTTGTCTCCAATCTCCCGATGTTTGTTGTGACATGTTTACCTATAAAACAAAATACCTCCTTCGGCCTCATGGCTGCATCAAAACATCTAAAATAAATATAAAATATAACTCCAAATCATCTATATATATGAATAAAAACATCATCCAAGAAAGCAACAATCTCCTTTACAATTCCATCCATAATCATATGATTAGAAGATGAGTTCCATTTTCAAGGTCTACTCAATATGAAAAAATATCACATGTCCAAACACACACACACACACACACACACACACACACACATATCACCATGTTAACAACATACACACACACACACACACACACACACACACACACACATATCAATAACAACATAACAAATAATATTTCCCAAATACTCCACATGCATCATATATGAATCAAAGTCAACAATGGTCCATGATCTCTAATGTCTAACCTCATACCAAATCAAAAGCTATAATAATGTCCATAAATATAGTCATCAATATCATAATCAATATCAAAAGGTGTCGAAGGGAAATGGGCACTACAATTTCTTTTGCACTTTTTGAATTGGGGAGCTTGTTGGAGTTGCTTTGTAGTGTTCATGGATTGTAGGTGTCAAAAAGCTTCTGAGTTAAGACCCTTACAAGCTTGGTGGAGAGGTAGGACCTCCATCTTTGTTATTTTCTTATTTATGTTTGTAGATGTGAAAATTGTGCTTGTTAAATATTTTATGAGTGTTGTGAATGTTTTTTTGTGTGCTTGGGTAGCATGCCTTAAGAAGGGAGTGGGAGAGGGAAGTATGGGACCATTGGGTAGGGAAAATGGAATTGTGCGTCATGCATTTTGTAGGGCGTGTGATTGGGAGTTTCACCTATGGGGAGTGAAAAGTAAATCATGGTCATATTTGACATACTTGCAAGGGTAGAGATAAAGATGTTTTGTTGTTTGTATTGTGCACATGGAGGATTTGGGTGAAACTCCTACTTCACTTGGGAGGAAAAAGGAGGTGGTTCCCATATTCCTTTCTCCATTTGGTTTGATATAAAACCTATGTGTTGTTTGAGAAAGTTAAAAAAATTGTGCAGATGTCATTTTAGATTTGTTGAATGTTTTGGAATGTATGTTTTATGGAAGCCATGCTTATAAAAAGTTGTCAAATGTTGCTCAAGATGCCTCATTGTTCCTTGGCTAGGGTTCGAAGGAAAATAAGGAGATGGATTCTCCTCTTATTAGATTAAAGGTCAGGTGGAGAGCATTGCCTATCCCCACTTCCTTTGTATTGTGATCTAGATTTTGAAAGATTGAAGCTTCATGTTGGGAGAATACGTGAAAGAAGACTTTTGTCTGGCCTTTTGGACTCTCTATCTTGTATTTGATCAAATTATTATTCCCACTTTGAGTGGAAGTTTGTAATATTTATATGATTAAAGTAAAGTTGTAATATGTCATTCATTCCAAACTTAAATGAGTTAGTGAATGTAGAAAAATCTCTTGGTTTCTTACCCTATTGGAAAGGATTAGTCTTAGTGAAAGAAAAATATTTAAAGTATTGTATTATAAAATAATGATTTGGAAAATTGGTAGTTTCTATAGTTGCATTGTAACATTCTAGTGAAAGGAAAGCTTAAGTTGTTTATTTGTCTAGAAACAAAATTCTCCTAAAGTTGTAAGAATTTAAAGTTGCAATGTCTATACATGTATATTTGGAGAAACAAAGACGTATTCAAAAGAAGTGTGTTGAATTCTTTTTTTTTTTTTGTGGGAAAAATGGAATATGTGAAATAGAATGAATTGAAGTAATGTTATACTCAATTTTTACATTTTATTGCAAAGGGTAGAATAGAGATTGAGTTCATGTTATGTAATTAGAATTAAGAAACTAGATATTCCATCACCTTAACAACAAATGAATAGAGGACAACCTCATTAAAATTAATATTGCATTAAAAATCAACTTGGGAAGAAAAAGCTGCCGAAGATAATGTTTTGTTGAAGGTTTTCTTTTCTGGAGAACATAACTACGCCCCTATGTAGAGTGACGGTTTTATAACTACCACCCAACACAAAGCGTTGGTCTATGAACCGCCCAGAGGCGAGTGGAGGTCACGGGATCGCCGGCTTGTGTAGGGCAGCGGTTTCGTCAATTTTGACAGAAAAACTAGATTTCTGCCCATGTAAAGCTCAATTTAAAAATTTAGTAAAACCTAAGCTTAAAACTACAATAAGGGACCTTCCAAAGAACTAGGAATCAACTAAACATAAGATTTTTGGCCTTCCAATATCCCTTTTGACACCTAAATTTTTAAAACTCATGGATTTAAAAAAATGGGGTTTCCCAATAGTGAACTCTAAAACAAGAAAATTATTTTATGAAATAACAAAATAGATCCAAGATAGGATCTCTCCATTTAGAAAATGGGCAACATTACAATGGAAAATCTCTACAACTAATATTAAGAGAAAATTTTCTATGGTTTCTCCCCTTGCTCTCATGGCTCCTCCTCCTCCTCTTCCAAAACCTACAAATAAGAAAAGACAAAAGAAGTTGTTTGGAGAAAATAGGAATTAAAAATATAACCATAAGGAAATTTAGGGCAACCTAAATCTAAGGGCTAGGATAGATTCAATCATATGACCCAAATTAAACCCTACATCACTTAAGTGGGAAGGTATTTTGTGGGAATGTAACTTTTAAATAAAAAGAAAGAACATGGGTAATGGGGTGAATGGGGCCACTTAGTGGCTAGGTAAAAAAATTAAACCTTTGAGTTAGAAAATAATATAACCTTGGTGCTTGATAACTAATTTAACTAATGGAACTTAGTAGATGCTTTAAAATGTAAATATAGCTTAGGAAGTAAATTATAATATTTAATTATTAATTTAATTCCATTATTCAAAAGCTTGTGTAGAAATCCCTAATCGAGAAATTTATTAAGTGTGAAAATGTTTAACCTTCCTAACACTTTTAAACAAAATAAATAAATTTAGTACCGTAAACTTGACTATTAATTTATTAGTTCTCTTTGTTTTGAGGGTAGAAAATTTTGGGCGCTACATGAAACATGAAGGCTTGAATGAAATGATATGTTCTCTGAAAGGTATGGTGATTCATTGTGATCAAAGGTCTGCAAGATCTAACCTGTAAATAAGTGTGATGAAGTCCGAAAACAGGGTGTATTAATGATATCTAGATATGACTATGGTTTACTTATACTTTTATGTAATTTCTTTGCTTATTGATTCATTATCATGGTGTCTTGAGAATGCTTATGGATCTAGTAAGGAGATACACAAGTGATTTCAAATCTAGTTAATATCAAAAGTGTATTCCTATGATGTTATTCACTTTTTGCAAGCCTATGAATGGATGTTTAAGTCTGTAAGAGGTATCTCAAGGAGGAATATAGTATTACAAGTTGTTATAAAAGGATATTTAGGCCTAGATAAGTTAATCGAACCTTGATGAAGGTCTAAGAAAAGCTGTGTAAGATCATAAAAGTCAAGGTATGCCTTTCAAGAAGTCTTTAAAGAAGATATAGTTTTGCAAGGACATTAAGCTACTATTATAGTTTGTGTTTAATGTTCATGATGTTTTAAATTTTATAAATAAGTTTGGATGGAATCTAGAGTGATAATTACCATTGACGTATTGAGCTAGAAGTATTGTAGGGACTTTAAAGTTGTATATTCGATCTTGATAAGGTACTTGTAGACTATGAAGATTTTTGCCATGAAGAGCTACAGTCTAAGAATGCTTCTAGAATTAGGGGGAGTTATTGTTAATATTCCATCTAGATCATAAGGTATTATGGAGGAATTATATGAATACTTTTTGATTGTATGCAAGTAAGAATGCAAGGGAAGATGATCATATAATCAAAATAGTAGAGATATCATTAAATATGGAAATGATCACTAAGAATTCACTTTAGGGTTGAGACATCTATATTGACCTTTTTCTATGACACATAATAAAGGTAAGCGATCTTCAAGTTGTCTTTATAGTTAGAATATGGTGATATTTTGTAACGAGGTTCATTTTGATGGTTTATCATGACTTTTTCATTTTATTAGAGGCTTGAGAAGTTTGACCATTTTTGTGTGAGGATGAGCTTTAGGGATCATGGTCCTGCAAGGTGAAGAGGAAGTGTTGAAATCATATTTTGTGTTTTCAAACATGGTTTAGGCCTAGATGGTGGTCTTTGATAGGGTATGCAGATAAATATGGTGGATAAACTCTCATAGGAATTCATCTTGATGATTTTTTAGGTCCGTGGATCCTTATAGATATTGTTGAAGACAAGAAAGAGCATGCAAAATTTAAGGTGGAGGAAACTCTAGAAACCAAGTGTGTTTTGAGATTTGTTTTCATTATGTGTTGTCTTTTTCCATGTCTAGTTTTCATTATTCATTTTGATAGATTTCAAATGGGGAGAGTAGTATCGAAACATTGAAAGGAGGTCTAGGAGATTTTTTTATCTTGAGGTTGGCATCAATGTTTCGAAAGTGGTTGTCATCAATGAAAAGGATGGAGCTTATTGGCCATTGTGTCTAGGTGTTGTCATTTATGTCAAATTTCATTAATGAAAAGGGTGTGTAGACTTCATGAGTATCCAATAGGTGTAAGTCAAAGTTGAAGATGAAGATTGATTGGTAGTGAATGGTATTGGTCAAGTTACAATGGTGTCTAGTCATGGTACAAGAATATATGGTCATGGTATGTGTTCCAAACATTTTAATGAGGCCATACATGGTTGTAGAGGTGTATTACAGGTATCCAAGTGTCTGCATATGTTCATCATGGTCAATACATGGGTTTTATGGCTTGAGTCGGGTTATTTTAGGTCTATTCCTAGACCGAAAGCATGTGGTTTAACATGGAGATATGATTTTTAGAGAAGATGAGTCTTATTGAATCATGTTCATATCATGATTTTTTATATGAGGTATGATGAGTTTTAAGATAGTTCTCCATGGTTTGAGTATGTTGCATGGTACTTGGGAAGAAAGACAATGAAGACAAGATAAGTTAACTAATGTAAGTTGTTATGGTTGGAGAGTATCTAGAATATTTAAGCATAAATGAGACTTTTATTAGTTAGAGGAGGTATAAATTGTTCAACATGCCAAATTTCCTGTCATTGTGATGAAAATTTATCAAGTTATAATTTTTTTAGTAATATTTAGTTTTGAATAAGGAGAATCTAGCTCAAATTGGCAACTTGTTTTTCTCACTCACTCACACACAATTTTCATGGGACCAGGAGGTTTTGCGGGATGATTTTAAATTGAGTATAGATTGTTTTGAAATAAGAATTAGGTCATTTTATCTTCAGGTTTTTATGAACGATCAAGTTAATAATATATGTTTTTTGAAACCCTTGCTAAACGCCCATAGATGAGAGACTTGAAATATTTGGATCAAATAATATCCGAATGTATTGGAAAGAAAATGTGAAGTATCGGGGTTGAAGAGGATTCCTTAGAGATCATTTTGGTGGTGGTTTAGCATTCCATCTATTTTGGGAAGAGAGTGAAAAGAACCTATCATTTAGGGAATTTGTAATTGCAAGGATGAAATGGAGGTTCTAGAATGAAAATTGAAATAGTTCCAAAATCCATGGGAGGTGTTATACATTATCATGGAAATATTCAAATAGCTATAATGGAGAAAACAAAAGATGCATAAACCCTAAAAATTACCCTACCAATTTTTTCCTTAGGAACTAAAATGTTGGTCTTCATGTTTGAAGCAAGTTTTGTAATTTAGCTTATTTTTGATGCATCCGGTGGTCATCGATAGTTGATTAAAACCTGTTATGATTTTTTTGAGCTCTTGGTTTAACATGGTGAAGTGTTTATCTATATGAAGACCTAATGGACTACTAAGCCCAAGTTGGCCTCCATAAGAATTTGACTAAAAAAGTTTGCTAGATCGAATTTATGCATATGGAATATGTTTCTTATTGCTTATACATGTTGGTACATGTGTGATTAATGTGTTCTAGTTGGTATTTTTCTTAGAAGTGACTATTATCCAATATTTCCCCCTTAGAAGGTAATTTTGATAAATTGCATTTTTATCTTGGCTTGACAAGGGTACTTAGCTAAAAAAATATTAGAAATGATAAATGGAGGAAAAATGGCTTTGGATGAACTCTATTAAATTTTCTCTAACTCCTCATTCCAAGAGAGATCCGAAAAGTTAGAAGAAATAAGGAAAAAATGTTTTAAAAAATGGAGTAATGTGGGGTTACGATGTAGCATTACTGCAAAGTAAAGAAGTCAAGAAAAGGGTCCCAAAACTATGCAAAGGAGTAATGTAGGGCGCTTATGCGAAATGTGACCCTACATTACTTAAGTAAATCACTCCAAAAAACGTGATTAGAGTAATTCCAAAATCGCGCAAGGTAAAAAAATGGAGCAAATAGCTTTGCAGGATCGCGAGGTGTGACTACTTTGAAGTAGTTCCCAAGAAAAATTGTGATTTAAGTAGTTTGAAAACCCCTGCAAAGCAAGATATTAAAGAAGAGATTGTATGACCTTATGAAAGCTCCAAGAAAGTGGTATTTGAGATTTGACATGTTCATGATAGAACAAGGTTACTCTAGATGTCATTTTGATCACCGTGTTTATTTTAAAAGACTAGATAATGGAACCTATATTATCTTTTAGTTATATGTGGATTTCATGCTTGTGGCAGGGGTCAAACATGCAAGATATAAATAAGCTAAAGAGAAAATTAGAAAATACATTTTCCATGAAGGATTTAGGTGGAGAAAAGAAAAATTTTCCATGAGAATCAATAGAGACGTGAAGAGTAGAATATTGACTTTGTCTCAAGAAGAGTATGTGAACAAGGTGTTGAGAGGTTTAGGATGTAGGATCTAAAAACAAAGAGCACACCATTGGTAGGGTACTTCAAGTTGAGTAAAGAACAATGTCCTGAAACACATAAAGAGATTGAATATAAGTCTAGAGTTCCATATGCTTTAGCAGTTGGAAGTTTGATGTATGTTATGGTATGCACAAGACCAAACATTTCCCATGTAGTGGGAGTTGTCAGCAGATACATGAGTAATCTAAGAAAGGAGCACTGAAATTAAGTCCAATAGATTCTCATATACTTGAGAGGGACCAGTAGTAGGCAATTGTGTTATGGAGGGTCTGAGGTTTCTTTACACGGATATGTTGATGTAGATATGGCTGGAGATTTGGATGGTATGAGGAGCACCACAAGTTATGTATTCATTGTTGGTGGCATGATAGTTAGTTAGATTTCTAAACTGTAGAAGATTATTGCCTTGTCTACTACTGAGGCAGAGTATGTTGACTAAAGAAGCAAACAAGGAGATGATATGGATGAGATGGTTCATGGAAGAGTTGGGAAAGAAGCAGGAGGATTACAGGTTATTCAGTGATAGCTAGAGTGCAATTCATCTTGCAAAGAACTCAACATTTCATTTGAGAACCAAACATATACAACTCAGGTATCACTTTATTAGATCAGTTTTGGAGGATGGACAACTGAACTTGGAGAAGATCAATTCAAGTCAGAATCTTGTTGATATGTTGACAAAGGCGGTGATAAAAGAGAAGGCTGCAAGGTTGTTTGGTTGCGTAAGGTCTTCAAGATTAATCTCGAAGAAGAAAAACAAGTTAGATAAGAGTCTAAGGATGAGTCAGAATGCGATGGGTTGCAACAATTAGTCTCCAGAGGGAGATTGCTAAAGATGTGGAGTCTGACTTCAAGTTGAAGTGGGAGTTTGATTTTCTTGTTTCTAATTTTTGGGAGGAAATCATGGTCATGGATAAAAATAGTAAATTATCCTATTAATAGACTAGAGTTATCTTTATGTTTATTTTATTAATAAACATGTGATATTTAGGTTTCTTGTGGTTGAAGAAAACTTTTACAAAGAGGTGCACAATTTATAAATATGTGCATGGATTTACTCCTTAGTATATGAAAAAAAAATTGTATTTTATTCCACAAGACTGAATAAAGGAGAAGGCTGACTTGTTTTTAGTGGATGTAGCCCAAATTAGGTGAACCACGTTAAATCTTGAGTTTATCTTGTGGATGTTTCTTATATTTTTGTTTTAATTTCATTTTATTATTCTTTTGTGTTTCGATCCTAACAAGCATCTCCATTACATCGCTAGAATGTGATTAGTAGTTTAGTCACTTCTGATGAGCACAAAATTACTTCAAAACGACATCATGCCAGACACGATTCATATCCTTTTAATGCTCTTTGACGGTGGCTGCTTAATATTTATGCGCACATCATGTATAGCAGTTGGTAATGCAATTTCTTTTGGGGGAAAGAAATAGCTAGATGCTTGGTTGGTCTCCTGTTTTCTTGAATTATATGGTGAAAACGTGCACACGACATAAAAAACGAACACCGCATTTTCTGGTTGTGACTACGTGAGTGCGGCGACCGCAGAATTGAGTATTTTCTTCCCTTGGATATTTGTATTTCCGTTAATGACGACTTTAGAACACTTCCGGAGACGTCCATACTGTAGATGACGTGAGGAAACCTCTACAAGTGGGCGTTCATTAAGTGTCAAGTGATCTCATAACAGCAAGCGCCGTCATCCTTGACAACGCCACTTTTAAAGATCAACCACACATTCACGTTAACGAGAAGCTATAATTGATTCGGACAAATACGCATTAAATCTTTATGGGGTTTATATTTGTAGAGAAGCAGACAAGATATTGACAGAACTTTTTCAGAAATTGTCGGCGCCAAAAGAACTCACCAGTACCACCGTTTTTCGAAGATTCAAGAAACCGCAATTGCATAATTCACAACTGCATTACTTATACAATCTAACTGCAAAGAAGCAAAGAACCAAAGTACATTATTAAATACAGTTGAATTCTTCATGGATTTGTCGATAGATAGCATGGAAATCAATTTCTTTGGGATTATAGCAGAGGGAATTCATGTATGCGGGCGCGTAATGCTCGCCGTAATTTTCAGTCGCATGTTGTTTGGGTGGATTGTATGTACGCTAGGCTTCTTAAAATACACTGTAATTGTATTCTTTGTTCTGCCATTTTGTTGCAGCATAATAGGTATGGCTTGTTGTGGGATTCTTTTTGACCTAGTGCACAGTTCGAGAATTGGCGGAAAACTGAGGATTAATCGACATAGAATATATTGTCACAGAATTCTATCCACAGAAGTTGAAAATATGTTATATGTATACCAATAATTTGGTCACCTTCTTGTAATTAGATGAACTGATGTGTATATTGTCTTAGAGCACTGTATTGTATTTCTCCATTATCTCTTAATTCGGCTTTGGCAATACTAGAAAGCATTGAAGATTTACATTTTTAAAAAAACTACTGTAATAGCTCGGCTTTATTACTGAAAACCATTTCCTCGGATTTTTTATATTTTTAATACGGTAAAAAGCGACCTGGATTTTGGTTTTTCAGAGTTTTAAATTCGTTTCTTACATAATCTGCCCGATTCTTTGCAATGATAAAAGTTGATTGAGAAACCACTTCAAAGATGTTTGTTTTTTTTTTTTTGACATTTTCTTCTTAAACCTTTTTTCAGGTTTTATTAGGTCGGGTCTTTCAATAGATAACGAGTGCGGAAATAAATATACGAGTATAATGCATTCGAGAAGCATTCTTGTGAAGTGCAATTAGCGAGCAACCCTGATATTTTTATATATAGCTACAATTTTTAGGATCATCTATATGTTTGAAATTACTCTTTCGCTATAATGATACTTCAATTTCTCTACTTTAGAATTTCAATATGAATTTTCTCTTTCTTAACTTGGCATTTGTGTGATTCATCTGTTAAAATAAATTATTACACTTTGTATTTATAGACCACTTGAAGTCAAACTACAAACTTAAATGATACATAGTAGACAAAAAATACCGAAAAGGGGCAAAAGCTTGAATAACATTTAATTCAAATGAAAAGTGATGATAAAAATGAGTGACAAGAACTAGGGAAAACTGGTGATCGAGAGAGAGAAAAAGGGTCGGCCAAAACTAGGGAAAACATGACAGCTCTAATAGGTCCGTATCTTATGCCGCAATGTCAGTCTCCAAACAAAAGGAGAATGTCAGAAATGAGTTCTTGAAACCTTCTCAGGAGACCTCGACGCTGAAATTTGATGAGGATCTGCTTCTGAAGGTTCTTAAGGTGGAAAATCTATCCCAGTTGGGTCTTATATGCATATTTCACAAATTTTGGCCTAAACTTTCTCATCTTCATGACTGGATAGCCCAAAGATGGAGAGCAAAGATATAAGGTAAGATTGAGTTTTATCCTTGTGCTAAAGCTTATTTCATTGTTGTCTTTGAAACCCCTAAAGCCATTGGGTTTGGGGGGAACACATGCTTATGGCCAAGCCATGGTATCCATCTTTTGACCCTTTAAAATAATATTTCGATACCTCCCGATTTGGGTTCGCTTGTCAGGACTCCCACTTCAGCTTTGGAACAGATCTTGTCTCATTGCTATAGGGGATACTCTAGGCTCATGTGCGATGATAGTTGATGATAAAACCTCCATTCAAACCCATACTACTTATGCTCGAATCCTTGTAGATCTCGATACCTCAAAGCCTTAACAACGAAATCGATCTTTGTATTGGTGAAAGGATTTGGGTGCAAAGGCTAGACTATGAGGGACTTGCCTTCAGATGTCGGTGTTGCTTCCAAACTAGTCATATTACAGATGATTGTGAACATTCCAAACGTAAGACCAAACTTGCATGGTGGAAGGATTCTCTACCCGAACATCTTACAATTGATTTAGATCCGGTTGAGAAATCCCCCTCTGCAACCCGTCATGGATAGTTCGCAGAACAATACAAAGAATATACCTCCAGATTCTTCTCTTGAGGGTGTTGATTCAGTGATCAAGGATGTTTCGATCCCCCTTCCTGTGGGTCACATCCCTATCAAATCCATTATAGTTGTTCTTTTGATTTCAATGGATGTAGGAAATAAGGAATGGATAGTGGTGGATAGGAAAAAGAAAGGAAACACCAAATCTAAATCCCCCACCGTATCGAACAAGGTATGATTCTTGTCCTTTTGGTTGTTATCTTTACTACATCCGAATTTGGCCTCTTGTACATCTGTTGGGCAGCTGTGTTGTTGTTAAGTAGTTGTTTATTAGCTATTTTTTAGCAGTTGGATTGCTTTTGCTAGTTTTAATCTTGGCAGATTATTTTCTGTTGTTGGGATTTTTGAGGTAAAATTTGGCTTCTAAGCACCATGTACAAGGGTATAGTCCTTTCAAAAACTATTGACCCATAATAATTAAAAATGAGTGACCATTCTCAAAAGAATCTAGAAAACATTAGCGAAACGAGAAAGGTAATTTACCCTTTAAAATCAAATACAATCAATTTCTTTCAAAAACTAATGTTAGAGAGAGAAAGTACGAATAAAGAGAGAATGTAGGACATAGTGAAATTGTGGGTCCCTCACAAGGAAAAATAAGATTTCAAAAATGAGAAAATAATTACGGATGTTAGTGACATTTAAAAGACAAATTAAAACTTGAGATTGACCAGAGAAATGTGTAGTGTCGAACTCTTTTAATTAAATAAATTTAAAAAAATGGATGTATGTGAAAGTCACGGTGGAGGGGAGTTAAGGATAAGTAGGTGAAGATTAAAAGAGGTTAGTGAAAGGAGGCGTGGTGGAGTGTTGGTACCATGAAAACTAGTAGTTTTACAGGATATTGGCACCCTAAGGCGACTTTCTAACTCGTCACTTTTTTCGCAATCGAATATAAACACTTTTTGAGATGCGGAGGCATTGACAACACAAAGCAACCTAAATTCACATTGCATATTTAGCAGCATTCGGATAGTTGTAGTGAGGGGAGCATTTGTACAGAGGCAGACTCTACCAATATTTCTTTGGTTTCCATTGTTCATACTATTCGAGCTCTCAGTATGGGGTTTCATCACATTTTTCATTCAAGCTCTGTACATTTTCATCGTGGCTTCCTGTGATCCACTTGGAGCTCACCATGTTATGTGGTTTTGGACATGTTTCCTTATAGCTCGGTCACAACTCAACATGGTGGTAATGGAGTCTCGATGTTGTGTTCTGGGAGCTCGCCTTGCATTTTTCAAATAGGTCTCCAACATGATCATTTATTATCCCTAGTTCTCCCAACCTATGTCAAAATGTGACTGCTGGAACAGGGTATAGACGTCCATCTAATCATACAAAATACAAGAATTTTATCATATTTTGTAGTTGCAGTGCTCCGGTACCAAACACCTAACACTTATCCCAAAAATTGACATTCTAAGACTAATTTTTTTTTTTTTGTTACAAGAAAAGGTAAGAGGATAAAACAAGTTACAAGGATGTTAATCCCCTAGGGTACAACAACTAACTTACACCACTAAACTCCACTTTTGATTAAAGAACCGGGTCTAGATAAAAGGTTTTTATCTCTAAGGTCCATTAATCAATTATTCATTAGGAAGGTACCATAGATTAATTTACATAGTTAAATGTTTTCTTCTCTTTAGTTAATGTTCAATCCTAAAAGGTTAACCTTATGTTAATTTAATTAAATTTATTATCTTATTAACTTAGAGTCCTTTCATTGACTTCCTAAGGCTTGCTAAGAACTAATAAAGGTTTAGCACTCTAAGGCAATTAAATGGCCCCATTCCCCAATTACACATACCCTTAAAGATTTAATTTAAACATTTAAATTACATTTCTACCAAACAAAAAAAGTAGGGTTAATCCTCCACCCTTAGATCAAATCAATCTTGGCCACTAGATCCTAGGGTTCCAAACTAGCCCTAAATTTCCTTATGAATTTTTATTAAAGCCTTTCCTTTGTTCATTTCCCTCATTTGGTCTATTTGTTTTGTTAAAAATTACAGGTTGGAGAGAGAGAAGCCATGGGAGCAAAGAGGAAGAACTATGGAGGATTCTACAAGGAGATCTAGTTTAGATTAGTTTAGTTGTAGTTTTATTATTGTTGTTATATTTCATTTAAGGATTGGGAGGGATTTCCTCTACCAATCTGTTTTATTTCAAGCTATTTGTATATTTGGGTTTTTAATTTGGGGCAAACCCTACCCCCATTGTTATAAATGAAAAAATGTTTTTAATCCACCATTTGTATGTTTTATTGCTCAAATCCATGGGATTACTCATTGTTTTCTTGTTGGTGATTATTAGTTAAATTTTACAACTTAAAATTTAGTATAAACCAATTAAAATTTTTAGCACAGCATGATCCGGAGTTACGTCATCAAGTGACAAAACCACCCCAGAGCAGCACCGAGGGTCCCGGGACCGGGACCACCCCCTACCTCTGGTGACAAACCATGGACCACCGCCCTACTAAGTGGTGGTTTTGAGACCACCACCTTAGCTTGAGCGGTGGTTACGGGACCACCGCTCTACATAGGGCGGTCCTATTTTAAAAAAAGAACCTAAAATCTGAGATTTTCACAAAAACTAAAAGTTACTAAAATGTGCTAAAATGCATTCTGAGCTTATTTTTGTACATCTAGAGTTTCCAGTTTTGAGATTTAATTCTATTTGTTCATTTCTTAGTTAAAATTACTCATTTAAAGTATTTTCTAATCCAATAAAAAAATCTACTTTACTACAAAGTCATTTCATTTGTTCAACTAAATTCTTCATTCAAATTCCATGAGCAAAAGGGATTTAAATCTACTTTTACATTGTTATTTTTTACTACAAAATCAACATTTCCAAATAACAATAAACTTCAAATTTGTTTCTCATGTTCTTATTTTCTCTACAACATATATATATTCAAAACAACTATAACAACTTTATTTTCCCTTCAAGTCTACTATGCATACATTTTCAACATCTACAACTTCTATATTTCTTCTTTCTCTTATACAATAAACAAAACTTCACAATGAAATTAAAAATTTTTCCATTGAAATAACTCATTTATTTTAAAAAAAAGAACTTTTTTTCACACAATAAACCAAACTTCAAATAAAGAGAATTACTTTCTTTTCTATTTCACAATACTAACTTTAACAATAATCTTTCTTTTTTTTTTTTCTCATCAAACTTTATCATTATTTTTGATTTTTCTTTCTTTTACAATAATATAAATATTGGAATGCAACTTTTCTCCATGAAATTATTACAAAGTCTTCCACTCAAGGTGGGAAATAATACAAGAATGTAAGCAAAAATAAAATACATTAATACAAGTTTCTCCACTCTAAGTGGGAATAACACAAAGGAAGTTTCACAAGGTCTCCAAAAAAAATCCAAGCTTCACAACTCCAACAAGATAGCTCCTCCAAGATTTTTTTGATTCACAACAAAATGGGGGAGAGGCAAACACTCTCCACCCAACCAAGATATCCAATGAAGAGGAGAAGCCATCCTCTCCATTGGCCCCGAGCCCCAACCACATTACAATGGGAGATAATTCCAACACATGGCAAACAACAAGCTTCCACAACACAAAAAAATATTTCACAACCATTTCAACCACATTCAAATCAACAACAACACAAGAAAGAAGAACAAAAAAACAACAAAAAAAGGCTTAAAATGAAAGCCAAAGGAGCAAGACCTATGGGGAGGCCACTTATGCCTCCCAATGGGAATGGGTGCCCACCTTAAAGCCTCCAATGCATATCTCAAATCCCCTACATACTCTTATGCCTCCCTCAAGTACCCCTTATACCTCCCACATACTCTTATGCCTCCCTCAATCTCTTATGCCTCCCTCATAAAAGAAACAAGAAAGAAATGCAAGCATTCCTTATACAAGGTGGGGCACCCAACCCAAACTCCCTCCAAAAAAAAAAGTAAACTCTTATGCCTCCCTACATGAAATCTCCCCATAGTCTCCTCCTACTCCAAACTTAGGCAATCTACCCACACCCAACAAGCATTCCAAAGAAAAAAATACTCAACACAAGCACATAAACACAAAATAAAGCATAACATAAGCAAGGTAAAGCTCCTACCTTTCCATAGTAGAGCTTGTTCCAAGAGTAAATCTCCAAGCTCCTCAAAACCAAGCAAGCATCCACAAGCTCCAACAATCCACAAGCACTCCCAAAATCCTCTAACTCTCCAAAAATGCAAGAGCACAAAATAATGAAGTAACCCCCAAACAAGCAAAAGAACTTCAATAAATAGAAAAGGGAGAGAGGAGGATGAGGTGGCTCCATGTAGGATGCCACATCACTCATCCTCAACTCCACCTAAGAAGTCAAACCTCAACCCCAATGCACCATAAATTGGTGGGTGAGAGGAATGACAAGTTACTTACACACACAAACTAAGCCCACACCCCCCTAAGGACAAAATTAATTACTTGAAAGAAAGTGCAATAAACATTTCACCTTTTTATCTTCCCAAAACACCTAATGGGGTCTAATTTTGACCCCCCAACCCATAGGTAGGGGTTTATAAATTTAAGAGGTGTGGGACAAGTTTAACTTGTCCCACAAGCCTTCAAAATTGGCCCTTAAGGCCAAATTCGAGTTTCCCATGAAGGGTAGAGTGTACAACACTCAAGATCTCAAGCATTCAACACACAACACAAAATCCAAGAGAAAATCAAGTCTAATAAATGAACTTCTTTTGGTCACATCTTTAATTAGTTTAGGACAAGATTTATTAACTTTAATAAGACACTTAGACCCATTAAGATAAAGGGGAAAACATACATCAAAATCTAAATAATTAAAACAAGTAAATTACATCACTCAAAGAAACACATACTAACATTAATAAAAAGGAAACTAAAACAAAAGACAACACATGACCCCTTGGTCACAATTTTCCCCTAACCAAATAATTCTAACACACACACAATTACATGTTGCCATGGTGACCCTAGTTGAATTCATCTAGAATTCCAATGTGGTTGGTCTCCAATCCCCCCGATGTTTTTTGTGAATAAATTTACCTGCAAAACACAAAAATACCTCCTTCGGCCTCATGTGGCATTAAAACATCCATGCCAAAATATGCAATATAAATCTAAAATCATCTATATATAAATTAATATCATCTAGGAAATTACAATCATTTACAAATTTCTAAACATTTTTTCTATCCAACATTTCATCCATGTCAAAATGATCACAACATTAATTCAATTATCAAAGCCTACTCATGGTGATGAAAGTATATCACATGTCATATAAATATATATATATATATATATATAACCATGTCCACAACATATCAACATCAATATAAAATGTCTCTAATAATCCACATGCATCATATATGAATCAAAATCAACAACAATCCAATATCTCTAACATCTAGTATCATGCTAAATCAAAAAGCTACAACAATGTCCATAAGTGTAGTCGATAATATCAAAATCAAAGAAAAAAAGGTGTCAAGGGAAGTGGGCACTACATCCCCCTCCCCTTAGACTCGACTTCCTCCTGGAAGTCACTAGAACAGTGTGGGAACTGAACTCGTAGTAATGTAGCATCCTCCCATGTAGCAGCAGTCTCATCATATCTATCCCACTAGACCCGAACCTAGTCAATCTCTCTCTCGCCACAAAGGCCCAGGGTCCTATGCTCTATAATGCGGATGGGCTCCACCATCACCTACCCCTGATCCTACACCTACAATGTGGTCCAATCTAGCATGTGAGAAGGATCAAAAATATATCTCCTAAGCACAAAAACATGAAACACATCATGGACGTGAGACAAGCTAGGTGGCAATGCTAGATGATAGGCCAAGGGACCGATGCACTCCAAGATCTCA
Source organism: Taxus wallichiana var. yunnanensis (assembly GCA_018340775.1). NCBI lineage: Eukaryota > Viridiplantae > Streptophyta > Pinopsida > Cupressales > Taxaceae > Taxus > Taxus wallichiana. The sequence continues at coordinate 572,900,135 of CM031236.1, forward strand.
AAGGGACCCACAAACCTAGGAGAAAGCTTAGAACCTTTTCCATAATGGATAGGGCTCTTATGCGTCTAACACAAAGAAACACCTTCATGCCCACCTCATAACTACGATCTGTCCTATGCTGGTCCGCATACTTTTCTACTTTCCTGCCTCCTGCAATCTCTCTCTGTCTGATCAAAACAACCTACTGCTCCATGTCCTACAATAAGGCTGGCCCAAGAGAAACCCTGTCCTCTAACCTATCCCAACTAAGAGGTGTCCTCACACTCTCTGTCCATATAATGCCTAAAAGGAGCCATGCCTATCGAACTCTGAAACTATTATTGTAGGAAAACTCAACCAAGTACAGATACTCCTCCCATCTCGACTGGTGATCCATAACGTACATCCTAAGCATGTCCTCTAGGATCTGATTCACCCACTCAGTCTGTCCATCTATCTCAGGGTGATATGTCATGCTGAAATTGATCCTCATCCCGAGAGCATGCTGCAAGGTGGTCCAGAAATGGGAAGTGTACAAAGGATCATGGTCAGTAAATGATCTTCCATGGAATCCCATGTAATCTGATCTCATCAAGATATACCCATGCCACTACACACTAGTTGTGTAGGTGGTCTTCACCGAGAAAAAATGAGCCACTTTCATCAATTTATCCACCATGACCATGACCATGATGGCATCATGGTGGTATCTCGACGTCGGTAACCCAACAATGAAGTCCATGGAAATGGTGTCCCATTTCCACTCCGGTATAGCATGAGGAAAGAGAAGGCCAGCTAGATGTTGATGCTCAGCCTTCACCCTCTGACACTCTAAACAACATGACACAAACAAAGCCATGTCTCTCTCAAAGTCCTCTCTCAATGGTACAACTATCTCAAAGTGGCATGCATCTTCTTCACCCCGGATGGGCTGAATAAGGTGCATGATGAGCCTCTGTCAAAATGTCCTCTCAAGCCTCCATCTCTAGGAACATATATCCACCTCTGTGTCTGAGAAGACCATCTTCCTCTAATGAAAATCCATCAAATCTCCCCTCAAGGGGCCTCTGAGACTCAATCTCTACTCTGGCTGCAAGGTAGAAGTCTATCATGAGGAAGCTGCTACAAAATCCTAGCTCTCCCAAATCTATAACTACTACTGAAGTAGCCATAGCCACATGTCTCCATCTACTCAAAGTGTCTGCAACCACATTCTCCTTCCCCTTCACATGCTCTATCTCCATATCATACTCACAAAGAACTCCATCCAACGCCACGACGAGCAGCGTTGAGATTGGGCTGCGTGAAGAGGTGGCGAAGACTCAAGTGATCAGTCCTGAGTGTAAATCTCAGCCAAGAAGGAAATGTCTCCACCACACTAAGGCATGCACAACTACTGCAAGCTCAAGATCATGAGTCGATAATTGAGCTCATAATCCTTGAGTTTTGCGAGACTCAAAAGCAACTACTCTACCCTCCTACATCAACACACCTCCAAGTCCTACCAAAGAAGCATCTGATGCAAATGTAGAACTCACCCTGAGGATCTGACACTACTAGAATAGGTGTTTCGTGAGGCATTCCTTCAAAGTGTCCTAAAGCCTACTCACATCTATCTCTACCAAACAAAAACTCTTCCCTTTCCACTTAAGAAGTGATGGGGTGCAAATCCGAGAAAAAAGTCCTAAAAAATCTCCTCTATAATATCTACCAAACCCATGAAGTTGCACCTCTCGGTCACACTAGGTGGGGTCTTGCCAATCCATGATAGCTCAAATCTTGGAAGGATCAACTATGATACCTTCCCCAAAAATGATGTGGCCCAAATACTACACCTCTTTCTGAAAGAACACACACTTCTCCAGTTCCCATAAAGATGTTGCTCACAAAGACACTAAAGAACCTAGCGAAGGTGCTCCTCATGCTCCTCACGTATGTGAGTAAATCAAAATGTCATCAAGGAAGAATGAGCATGAAGTGATCTAGAAAATTCCTGAATACCCCATTCATCAAGCTCATGAACACTGCGGGGGCATTCGTCAGACCAAAAGGTACCACTTGTGAACTCATAGTGGCCATATCTCATATGGAAGGTGGTCTTATGAATATCTACCTCCGTAATCCTCAGCTGATGATACCTAACTTAAGATCTATCTTGAGAAAATTGTGGCCCCTTCATCTGATCAAATAAATCATCAATGTGGAAGGGGGTAATGATTCTTGATCGTTACTTTGTTCAAATTAGCGGTAATCAATACACAACCACAGAGATCCATCCTTCTTCTTCACAAAATCACCAGTGCACCCCAAGGGGATACACTAGGATGGATTAGGCCTTTCTCCAGAAGGCCCTCAAGCTACAACTTGAGCTCACATAGCTCAAGGGTAGTCATCCGATAAGGTGCTCGTGAGATAGGCTCTGCACCTGGAACCAGATCTATGTGAAAATCTATCTCACGTGGGGGAGGTAACCCCGTAGCTCCCCTAGAAAAACATCAAAAAACTCTCTCAAATGGGATGGTCATCAAGGGATGGTCCACTAGACTCATCCTCAGATCTATCACTAACCATAACAACATACATCTGACAACCCCATCACACACACCACTTAAGCTTGCATAGCAGAGATGGTGCAAATAAAAATGAGCCTCCTAACCCCTACTATCACTGACTCCACTCCTAGATCATCTGTACAAGCAATAGTCTTATGGTAACAATCCACTCTAGCTCTATGTGTGTGAACAACCAGTCCATGCCCAAGATGACACCATAGGAACCCAATGGAAGGATTCAAAGATCCGAAGTAGTGGTGAAGGGTCCCAAATCCACTACACACTCCTTAACTAAGGAGTCTATAAAATTTGGCTCCAGAAGCCATCTCAACATCCCAACTACGACCCTACCTAACTACCACCAACCTACAACACTCTACTACTAAGGATGGTGCAATAAAAGAATCAGAGAACCAGAATCAAATAATATAGAGGTGGAAATACCACCAATACTACCTGTCATCTCTATCACGGTACTCTGGTGCTCAGCTTGGTGGTTCTCGACCGCGTAGATCCGATGGCTCCATGTGCCATATCTCCAATAGTAGGCTCTGAGATCTTGTGTCTTACCCTTGTTGCTAGGGTTCTATGGGCACTCTCTCTAATGATGTCCAACAACACCACAACCATAACAACTACTTGGTCCTCTCTAGTGGGATGCAACTCCAACCCCGTACTCTCTAGAGGTCTATGTATGGATCCTGATCATGATCCTGGCTATGGACTATTGAGGTCTCTGCTTGATGAGCTCCTACTGACTGAGCTCTCTCTACACCCTGTGTCCTGATGGGACCCTAGGAGGAGGCCCCATACTCCACCCTCTCTGTGCATCAAATCTCTGAGGAGGTCTATAAGGTGGGTGGGTGTTGCTGTTGTTGCTGCACTGAGGTGGCTGGCTGGGGTGGCTTGAAAGGAAGAATGTCCTAAACTCTGTCCACCACGAGGAGGAGGAACTAACCCCCTCGATCTACTATCCTACATCTACTGATGCGGCTCCAAACTCTCTCTAGCCTTTGTCTTCACATCTTCCCCATGTCTCCTCTCTCTGCAATATAGGCCTTCTCCACGGCCTCTACTAATGTCTGTGGGTAGTGAATGCACACCACACCACCCAAATCCAAATTCAGGCCCCGATGAACCTGTGAATCCATACCTTCTCATCCTACATATAGTCGACATACTAGAGTAGATCCAGAAATTGACTCTCATACTCAGCTATGGTCATAGATGCCTAGCGAGGTCATGAAACTCATCTATCCACTACTGAAAATAAACCTCCTGGGAAAATACCTACTCCTGAAACACTCCTCAAAAAGCTCCTAGGTAACTATCTCTCGAGTCAACATGGAGCTTCTTCTCCTCGGTCCACTAGACTCCTACTCCATCCCTCAAAAGATGGATCGCAACATGAGCTTTCATGTTGTTAGTACAAGGGCAGAGCTTGAAGCATCCACTCAAGCTCACCAACCAGCCTCTTCTTAAAAACCTCTGTATCTCTAGAATAATGAGATGGTCATAGCTTTAGGATCTCCCTGATATGGTCTCAGAGCTGATGACTGATGAGCCCTAGGTCTCTCTACATGCTCCTCCCTCTATCTAGGGCTCCGAGATCTATCCCTATGTCCTTGAAATCCTATCTCCATGCCCTCTCTTGTGGTGACTCTTCCCTAGCCGACTCCATGCAGAAGTTCTCTACCCCATGCTCCTCATTATATCGAGGAGATGCCCTAGCCTCAACTGATGGCTCCATATCTTGTCTAGCAAGTCATCCTCCTAGGGACCCTCCACGTATAATTGACATTGACATCCCAAGCATCTAAAAATCTGAGGAAGAATGGCCACTACATACCTATTCTGGTGGTGGTATATATCTAGGTCTATGTGAAAAGACCCCTCGTCTGGTCCGTGCCTCCTATAGACCAAGGTGAGAGTTAGTTCATCATTTTGGTTTTGTTTCAGTTTTCTATGTTTTCTAAAATTATACAATTATCAACATAGTGTGGTTTTCTAGATTTAAAAGAACAATTTTGCACTAGGTTAAAAAGTTCATGTCTCATGTTTTCTAGGTGTGCCCAAGGGTCCAAGCTTTGAACCCATGGCTCTGATACCAAATGTAACACCCATCAAAAATGACGTTCTAGGAACACGCTAACACCTAACACTTATCCCAAAAATTGTGACTAATTTTTTTTTTTAAGATAAAGGTAAGAGGATAAAACAGGTTACAAGGATGTTAATCCCCTAGGGTACAACAACTAACTACACCACTAAACTCAACTTTTCGATTAAAGAACCAGGTCTAGATAAAAGGTTAACATAATCTCAATTTATCTCTAAGGTCCATTAATCAATTATTCATTAGGAAGGTACCATAGATTAATTTACATAGTTAAATGTTTTCTTCTCTTTAGTTAATGTTCAATCCTAAAAGGTTAACCTTATGTTAATTTATTTAAATTTATTATCCTATTAACTTAGAGTCCTTTCTATTAACTCCTAAGTCTTGCTAAGAACTAATAAAGGTTTAGCACTCTAAGGCAATTAAATGGCCCCATTCCCCATTTACACATACCCTTAAGGATTTAAATTAAACATTTAAAATACATTTCTACCAAACAAAAAAGTAGGGTTAATCCTCCACCCTTAGATCAAAAAAATCTTGGCCACTAGATCCTAGGGTTCCAAACTAGCCCTAAAATTCCTATGAATTTTTATTAAAACCTTTCCTTTGTTCATTTCCTCATTTGGTCTATTTGTTTTGTTAAAAATTGCAGGTTGGAGAGGAGGAAGCCATGGGAGCAAAAGAGGAAGAACTATGGAGGATTCTACAAGGAGATCTAGTTTAGATTAGTTTAGTTTAGTTTTATTGTTGTTATATTTCATTCAAGGATTGGGAGGGATTTCCTTTACCAATCTGGTTTTTATTTCAAGCTATTTGTATTTGGGTTTTTAAATTTGGGGGCAAACCCTACCCCCATTGTTATAAAATGAAAAGAATGTTTTTAATCCACCATTTGTATGTTTTATTTGCTCAAATCCATGGGATTACTCATTTTTTTTTGTTGATTATTAGTTAAATTTTACAACTTAAAATTTAGTATAAACCAGTTAAAAATTTTAGCACAGGTGCGGATCCGAGGAGTTCTTTCAAGTGATGAACCACCCAGAGCAGAGACAGGGGTCCCTGGGACCACCCCCCTCCCGGGTGACAAACCATGGACCACCACCCTACTGAGTGGTGGTTTTGAGACCACCACCTTAGCCTAAGTGGCGGTTATTATGGGACCGCCGCTCTGCACACAAGGCGGTCCCTTTTCTCTAAAAAATAGAACCTAAAACCCGAGATTTTCTCAAAAACTAAAAGTTACTAAAAGGTGCTAAAATGCATTCTGAGCTTATTTTTGTACATCTAGAGTTTCTAGTTTTGGATTTATTCTATTTGTTCATTCCTTAGTTAAATCTACTCATTTTAAAGTATTATCTAATCCAATAAAAACACATCTACTTTACAAAGTCATTCCATTATGTTCAACTAGTTTTCTTTCAATTTCATGAGCAAAAAGGGATCTAAATCTACTTTTACATTGTTATTTTCTTACTACAAAATCAACATTTCCAAATAACAATAAACTTCAAATTTGTTCTCTTGTTCTTTCATTTTTACTAAACATATATATATATCAAAAATAACTATAAAACTTTAACTTTTTTTCATTCAAGTTTACTATGCATACATTTTTAACATCTTACACAACTTCTATATTTCTTTTTCTCATTTACAATAAAAACTTCACAATGAAATTAAACTTTCTTTTCCATTGAAAATAACATTTCTTTTTAAAAAAAACTAACTTTTCACACAATACAACTAAATTTCAAAATAAAGAGAATTACTTTCTTTTCTATTTCACAAAACTAACTTTACAACACAAATCTTTCTTTTTCTTTTTTTTTTTTTTCAATATTCTATATACAAATTTTTCTATACAATAATCCATTTTGATTCTTTCTCTTACAATATACAATATTGGAATGCAACCTTTCTCCATGAAATTATTACAAAGTCTTCCACTCAAGGTGGGAAATAATACAAGAATGTAAGCAAAAGAAAATACAATATTACAAGTTTCCTCCACTCTAAGTGGGAATAACACAAAGGAATTTCACAAGGAAGGTCTCCAAAAAAACTCCAAGCTTCACAACTCCAACAAGATAGCTCCTCCAAGATTTTTTTGATTCACAAAAAAATGGGGGAGAGGCAATGCTCTCCACCCAACCAAGATATCCAATGAAGAGGAGAAGCCATCCTCTCCATTGGCCCCCAAGAGCCCCAACCACATTACAATGGGAGATATTCCAACACATGGCAACAACAAGCTTCCACAACACAAAAAATATTTCACAACCATTTCAACCACATTCAAATCAACAACAACAAAAAAAAAAGAAAACAAAAAAAAAAAAAACAAGGCTTAAAATGAAAGCCAAAGGAGCAAGACCTATGGGGAGGCCACTTATGCCTCCCAATGGGAATGGGTGCCCACCTTAAAGCCTCCAATGCATATCTCAAATCCCCTACATACTCTTATGCCTCCCTCAAGTACCCCTTATACCTCCCACATACTCTTATGCCTCCCTCAATCTCTTATGCCTCCCTCATAAAAGAAACAAGAAAGAAATGCAAGCATTCCTTATACAAGGTGGGGCACCCAACCCAAACTCCTCCAAACAAAAAGTAAACTCTTATGCCTCCCTACATGAAATCTCCCCATAGTCTCCTCCTACTCCAAACTTAGGCAATCTACCCACACCCAACAAGCATTCCAAAGAAAACAATACTCAACACAAGCACATAAACACAAAATAAAAGCATAACATAAGCAAGGTAAAGCTCCTACCTTTCCATAGTAGAGCTTGTTCCAAGAGTAAATCTCCAAGCTCCTCAAAACCAAGCAAGCATCCACAAGCTCCAACAATCCACAAGCACTCCCAAAAATCCTCTAACTCTCCAAAAATGCAAGAGCACAAAATAATGAAGTAACCCCAAACAAGAAAAAAACTTCAATAAATAGAAAAGGGAGAGAGGAGGATGAGGTGGCTCCATGTAGGATGCCACATCACTCATCCTCAACTCCACCTAAGAAGTCAAACCTCAACCCCAATGCACCATAAATTGGTGGGTGAGAGGAATGACAAGTTACTTACACACACAAACTAAGCCCACACCCCCTAAGGACAAAATTAATTACTTGAAAGAAAGTGCAATAAACATTTCACCTTTTTATCTTCCCAAAACACCTAATGGGGTCTAATTTTTACCCCCAACCCATAGGTAGGGTTGGTATAGCAATTTAAGAGGTGTGGGACAAGTTTAACTTGTCCCACAAGCCTTCAAAATTGGCCCTTAAGGCCAAATTCGAGTTTCCCATGAAGGGTAGAGTGTACAACACTCAAGATCTCAAGCATTCAACACACAACACAAAATCCAAGAGAAAATCAAGTCTAATAAATGAACTTCTTTTGGTCACATCTTTAATTAGTTTAGGACAAGATTTATTAACTTTAATAAGACACTTAGACCCACTAAGATAAAGGGGAAAACATACATCAAAAATAAATAATTAAAACAAGTAAATTACATCACTCAAAAGAACACATACTAACATTAATAAAAGGGAAACTAAAACAAAAGACAACACATGACCCCTTGGTCACAATTTTCCCCTAACCAAATAATTCTAACACACACACAATTACATGTTGCCATGGTGACCCTTGTTGAATTCATCTAGAATTCCAATGTGGTTGGTCTCCAATCCCCCGATGTTTGTTGTGAATAATTTACCTAAAAACAAAAAATACCTCCTTCGGCCTCGTGGCCACATTAAAACATCCATGCCAAAATATGCAATATAAATCTAAAATCATCTATATACGAATTAATATCATCTAGGCAAATTACGAATCATTTACAAATTTCAACATTTCTATCCAACGTTTCATCCATGTCAAAATGATCACAACATTAATTCAATTATCAAAGCCTACTCATGGTGATGAAAAAGTATATCGCATGTCATAAATATATATATATATAACCATGTCCACAACATATCAACATCAATATAAAATGTCTCTAATAATCCACATGCAATATGAATCAAAATCAACAAAACAACCAATATCTCTAATCTCATCATGTTCATAATATCTAAGTATCTAAATGCAAAAAAGCAAAGCTACAACAATGTCCATAAGTGTTGAGGAAAGAATCTACGAACTTTGCTATGCTGGATGCATACTTCTTCCTGTCACTGCTCCTAACAACCTCTTCCAATGAAGAAAACTAATCTTCATGTCTCTAATAAGGCTGGCCCAAGAGAAGCCATGTCCCCTAACTGTCTCAACTAAGAGGTGTCCTACACTTCTCTAACATAAAGCTTCGAAAGGAGCCGTGAGCCTATAAAACTCAAAACTATTATTATATAAAACCTCCACCTCTAGGAACATACTTCTCCCATCTCATTTGATAATCCATAACATACATCCTAAGAATTCTAATAGATTTGATTCACCCACTCATATCTATCCATCTTTCTCGGGCGGATATGTTGTGCTCAAATTGATCCTTGTCCCAAGAGCGTCCGCATGGTGGTCCGTATGTAAGAAGTGTACAAAGGATCATATTCGTCCGCAAATGATCTTCCACAAATACCACATGTCTCGTCTGATTATCTCATAAAGGATATACCCATGCCACTACACTAGCTATATCTCCAGGAGAAAATGAGCCATACTCTATCCACCCCGACCAGAAAATGTCATGGTGGTATCCATCCAATAATGAAGTCCATGGAAATGGTGTCCCACGCTGGTGGTTTTACCTGAGCCACTTTCAATGATGATGTCATGGTGGTATCTTGGCGATTAATCAGTCGGCAACCCAATAATGATTACTGAGATGTGAGGAAAATAAGGTTAGATGGATGCTAATGACTTAGCCTTCACCCTCTGAGTGTAACTCTAAACAACATGACACAAACTAAGCCACGTCTCTCCAAAGCCCTCTCACATGGTATAACTATCTCAAGTGGTGTGCGATCTTCTTCAGCCCGGATGGGTTGAATAATGTGTACGATGAGCCTCAAAAATGTCCTATCTCAAGTCTCCATCTCTACGAAAATATATCCAACCTCTCTGTGCCGAGAAGACCATCGGCCTCTAATGAAAATCCATCAAATCTCCCTCGAGGGTCTCGGGACTCAATCTCTACTCTAGAATAGGTAGAAAGCGTCGCAGGCAGTCAGTGCCTGAAATTCTCCTCCATAAATTTATGCCATACAAGTATCCATATCCACGTCTCCATCTACTCAAGGCATTTGAAACCATATTATCCTTCTCCTTCACATGGTATATCTCCATAATCGTACTACCAAAACTCATCCAATTCCGCACATGAGTTTTGACACACTCGTGGAAGAGCTGGCCAATCCATGATATAGCTCGAATCTTAGAAGGATCAACCGTGACTCAAGTGATCTTCCTAAAAATGATCTGGCCCAAGAAAATGTCTATACACTCTATGTGCAAAGAACACACACTTCAAGACCATGAGTCGTATAATTAAGCTCATAATCCTTGAGTTTCAAGACACCAAAGGCAACTACTTTTGCCCTCATGCATCACGTGAGTAAATTAGAGTCCTACCAAAAGAAGTATCCATGCAAATGTAGAATTCACCATGAGGATCCTCATTCTAGAATGAACATTTTCATGAGGCATTCCTTCAGTTTCATGAAGGCCTACTCACATCTTTCGACCATCAAACTTCTTCCATTCCACTAAGGGAAGTGATGGGGTGAGAGATTCGAGAAAAGTCTAAACAAACCTCTATAACATCCTGAACCCATGAAAATCACACCTCGGAAACACTAGTGGGTGCTTCATCAATCCAAATAAAAAATCTTGGAAGGATGATTCTTGATCGTTACTTTTTCAGCTAATGTTAATCAATACACAACCATCACAGAAAGAACTCACAAGGTATCCTTCCTCTTCATAAAATCACTCATGAACCCAAGAAGATACATAGGAATTAGGAATTTCTCCAAAAGGCCCATCATGCATACATGAGTAGATCTATAATTTCTCGAAGTAAAATCCGCATGAAGAGTCCAAGAATTTCGTGAGATACCCCATTCTCAAGCTCATGAACATTAGATTTTTAAACTGAAATACCACATGTGAACTCGTAGTGTCCATATCTCATACAAGGTGGTATTATGAATATTTCAAGATGGGGTGATCCTAAGATGATGATACCCTGAAATAAGATCATCTTAAATAAAACTATGGCCCCCTTCATCTAATCAAATAAATCATCAATCGAGGAACCCTATCGATTCTTGATCGTTACTTTGTTTCGTATCGGTGATCAATATGAATAGTAAAGATCCATCCTTCTTCAAAATCATGGGACTGCACTCCTAGATACATGGATTAGGAATTTCCCTAGAAGGTCTTCAAGCTAAAACTTGAGCTCACATAGCTTAGTGTAGTCATCCGATAAGGTGCTCGTGAGATGGGCTCACCATAGGAGACCCAATGGAAAAATCTATCTCACGTGTGGTGAAGGGTCATGTCGACACTAAAATTTTCCTCCGTAATTTCTATTTCATTAATGTATGTATTAGGAATAGGATGTTGTTAAGTATAATTAGTAGTAGTGTCTGATAGAAGATAATGGCTCTACCAGCACGACCAATAATGTATAGTACGGTAATAGTCAAAGTATAATAGGAATGTTGTGGTAAAAAGTAAATATTTGTCGTAAGTGGTTTGGTAATGTTAAAATGTCAAAGTTAGGGTAAGTAGAGAAGTAGGGTGTACATGATTAGGAATTAGAAATATTATATTAGTAATAAGGACAAGGAGTGATGTCATAAATATTTTGTGTATTTTATTTGTAAAAAGTCTAAAAAGGTGGAACCCATGTGAAATGATAAGGTTTATCTTATCTTAAAATATAAGCTTACATATAAAGATAAGAGTTAAGGTATGGAATATGATTCTTCGAGTATATTTCTTATCCTATCTTAGAGATAAATGGATAAGACTGAAGTTCTATAAATAAAGAGGCCACCCCCCTCATTTTACATAGAAGGAAGTAGTGAGAAATATTGTATGAGTAAGTGTGTAAAGGAAGCCATCATTTAGAAGGTGTGTTAAAGAATCCATTAAGAGGTGTAATTGTGAAGTTTCTCCCATAGTTATTGTTGGAAGGCAAGTGAAGTTAGTAACACTTGAAGTACCTCATGGGTGAGATTGTAACAATTTCATGTTGATATTATAATTTACACTTATATTTCAGATTTTTCATCATTCCTTCATATCATAGTCTATGGTATTCTTGTGTTATGTTTGTTGTTTTGTTTCCAGATTACATCCACCAAAATAAAAGTTGTGCATTAGTAAATAATCATAACATGAGGAGTTCCCGATGGAGAATTATCATAGTGCCGGATTGGTGATGACATTTTGATTCCGTTATCGGACCATTCCGTTGGTGGATTTTCCGGAGAATATTCCCACTTAGTCAAAATCATTTGGAGCGTAACCTTATTTTTACTTGTGCATAGTAGTTACCATAGTAAAGTCACTTTTTGTAGTGAATAGTATTTACCAAAGTAAAGTCACTTTTTACCGTGAATAGTGTTTACCACAAAGAACTTACTTTTTACTCATGAATAAGTCAAGTTTACCATAGTTTACCATGGTCAGTCAAGTTTTACTATAGAAAGGTAAATTCATTTCTATTTTCTATTATAGTGATTCCAATTATTTGTGCACATAAGTCTTGTTGATTGTACTTGTGGGTTGGTATTTCACTATGGTTACTTTTGAAAATGGGGAAGATTCCTATTTTTTCAGCCCAATCTAATGAAGATGCTTCCTCTTTCATTCAAGAATTTAAACGATCTTGTATTTGTAATGGCCTTATAAGAAGGGAACAATGGAATGAATTTTTTCCTACCTTTTTGGATGGTTCAGCCCTTAGGTGGTTTGAAACACTAGGTGATAATGTGAAAAACTCATGGGATTTATTAACTAAAGTTTTCTTGAAGAATTTGGTGAACAACAGAAATATGTAGATCTCATGATCAATATCACAGAGCTATCCCAAGGAGAGAAGAATAAGATAAGGGATATCATGCTCTTGTTCTATAGCTAAGGAGGAAGCTCGATGCCCAGATCCGGAAGGAAGGATTAGTGTATGGGTTGATGAATGGCATGGATAATATCCTCTGTAAGCACTTCATTCTTGGAATGAAGCCAGAGATCAGACAATGAGTGAAGTATGACCACCCAATGACCCTCAAACAAGCAAAGAAGATTGCAAGAAGGCAAGAAGAAATCATGGAAGAGGAGCCCAAAGAAATTGTTGCTAAAGTAGAGCCTACACCAACACCTTTGGTCCAGAATCCACAACCACTCTCGGTGAGCACAAATATTTCTCCTAGTACATCTACTGAGTATGAAGATCTACTCAAGAAGATGGGATAGTTAACTATTAATCTTCTTCAAGGAAAAGAATTTAGTTCTCAGGGAGGAGATAGAGGTCCAAAAAGAAATATTTCTGAAGTTGTATGTTATGGTTATTATAAAAGGGTCATTATAAGTATAATTGTCTAGATAGAGCTTCTACATCTGGTATAAGAGATAATGATAAAGGAAAAGCACCTATGAATTCTTTTGATGTAGTAGATAGGAGCATAAATAATGAATCAGATGTATTTGTAACAAAAATAAAGAAATAAAAAGATAACCAAGATGGAAATGATCCTAAGAAGATGAAAGGAGAAACTAGTAAGAAACATAGGAGAAGAAAGTTGGGTGTGCAATATTTTCTAATTTCACAGGACAAGGACCATACTCCATCTTAGAAGATTTGTCCAAAAGGCCTACAAATATTACATATGGTCAACTTTTGGCTATGTCTTCTGAGAAGAGGCAGGAGCTGCGAAGTGGACTCAATGCTCGACGAAGGAAGGAGGTTGAGGTCCTTGTTTTGGAGGCAGAGGTGGATCCCTACGCTCCACAAGTTGAGGTATTATGTAATGGTATTTCAATTCATGATGTCTTAGTTGATGGAGGTGCTGCAGCAATTAATGTAATGACCGAGTCTCAATGAATATGTTAGGTTTAAAATTGATCACCCTCAACACTTATGTTAAGGTCATTAAATAAGGGAAAAACTAAACCAAAGGTGTTGTTTCAAATGTGGCAATATTTGTTATGGGTGTTGTATGTGTGGTAGACTTTCAGGTGATGAAAAATGGTACTGTTGCATACCCAATGTTGTTGGGAAGACCATGGCTAAGGAGAGTTCATGCAAGAAACTACTGGAATGAAGGCTTCATGACACTTGGATGTGGTAGAGAGAGGGTGAAGATAAACATGATCCCTCGGCATCATAAGGTAGAACCTATGGATTCAAGTGATGAAACTGATGATTGGACATCCTTTGATTACTCTAGTACCAATGAAGTGGACACAGAAGATGAAGAAAGTGAGGTTGATGTTTCAGTTATGGATATCCTTCCAGTCACACCGACTCATGAACCCATAAAATTATCTGAAGAAGAAATTAATGATCGTCTCCAACAAATAAAGATTGGTGATGTTGTGATGGAGAGTGAGAAGGAATCCTACCTCCATCTCTTTTGAAGGTACATACACCTATTCACTTTTGATTACAAGGAACTCCATCAAGTAAGTTGGGTAGAATATTCTATTGAGCTAGTAGATGGTGCTAAGCCCATAAAGCAAATGCCATATAGAATGAATCCTAATTTTTCCAAGACTGTAAAAGAAGAAATAGATAAGTTGTTTGATGTAGGATTCATATTTGCTATGGAGAATTCAGAATGGGTTTCTCCCATTGTGATCTTAATAAAAAGAATGGGAAGCTACGCATTTGTGTTGATTATAGAAAGCTCAATAAGGCAACAAAGAAGGATCATTACCCTCTTCCATTCTCATATCAGATCTTGGACGAAGTAGCTAGCCAAGAGTGTTATAGTTTTGCTAATGGATATAGCGGATACAACCAAGTTCATATAGCATAGAAAGATTAGTTGAAGACCATGTTCACCACTCCTTGGGGAATGTTTGTTTATAGAGTTATGCCTTTTGGGTTGTGTAATGCTCCGGAAATGTTCCAACATTTGATGAATAGGGTGTTTGAACCCTACATTGGGAACTTCATTAGAGTATTTCTAGATGATTTTTGCATCTATGGGAGCAAGATGGACCACCTGCACTAGATGGAGACAACATTTCAAAGGTTAGATGAAGCACAAGCCTCACTAAACCCTACAAAGTGTGTCTTTGGATGTTCTAAAGGTGTTTTGTTAGGGCATGTTGTATCCAAAGATGGTATTGGACTACTGATCCTGATAAAGTTTCAAAAATCAAAGAGTTACCATTTCCTATGAATAGAAGTAAGTTGAGATCATTTTTAGGCCATGTGGGTTACTATAGAAGGTTCATCAAGAATTTATCAAAGATTGCATAGCCACTAACCCAGTTCTTAAAGAAGGATGTTACTTATGAACCAAGAAAGAAGGTGCATGAAGCTTTTGAACAACTGAAGGAAGCCCCGGGTGTCTTCACCTATTTTAAAGAATCAAGATTGAGCAAGCCATTCATTATGTATATTGATGCCTCAGATGCAGCACTAGGAAGTACTTTGAGCCAAAAGGATGAAAATGGGAATGATCATCCAGTTCACTTTAGGAGTAGACAAATCAACAAGTGCTTAAGGTAAATTATACTGTAACTGAAAAAGAGGCTCTAGCTATCATTTTTTACAGTAAAGAAGTTTAGAAATTACTTGCTAGGGTAGAAATTTATAGTTGTAATAGATCATCGTGCTCTAAAATATATTGTAAATAAGCCTAACCCATCGTGGGAGGATAGCAAGATGGATAATTTTCTACAAGAATTTAATTTGATATTATAGATAGGCCAGGGAAAGAAGCATGTCAATGCGGATGCACTCTCTCGAGCCTATGATAGTTTAGGTTCATCTTGTGATGATGATGATTTCCCGTATGCAACATTGACATCCTCGACACAATCCCTAGTGAATACATAGATATTTTGAATTATCTGAATGAATTCAAGTTTCTGATGGTGCCAATGCAAAGACTAAGAGGAAGATTACTCAAGCCGAGTCATCCATATTCTATTTTGCATGGAGTATTATTTCGAATAGGACCTGATGGATAGTACAAGAGGGCAGTTTGGACGTGATCAAGGGAAGGAGATAATAGAAGAATTCCACAATGGTACATGTGGAGGACACTTCTCTAGATAACTTACAACAAGAAGGATCTTGGATGCAGTTATCACCGCCCACTTTTTTAGAGATTTTATAATTATTGTAAGACATGTGATATTTGTCAAACACATGGTAACCATAAGACTTCATCAGCTCCATTATGCCCTATTCTTCCACTTGGTCCCTTTGAAAAGTGGGGAATAGATATTTTAGGTCCACTTCCAACTACCCCATGCCAAAATAATTATATTGTAGTTGTCATAGATTATTTAACCAAGTGGGTTGAAGCTAGGCCATTGAAAACAACTTCCATGGATGAAGTGGCAAGGTTCATATATGAATGCATTGTCACCGATTTGGTTTTCCATTAGAAATTGTAACATCAAGGAAGCCACTTCATTAATGAGGTGGTAAAAGCCCTAGTGAATAATTTTTCTATTAAGCATAGAAAGGCAACAACATACAATCCAAGCACAAATGGACAGTGTGGAATGAAAAAATTTTTGTTTGTCAAATTCTAGCAAAAGATGCAGCCTCACAGTACATAAGTGGGATAAAAGGATTCATGCAGATTGTGGGCATATAGGGAAACATCAAAGTCAAAGCAATATGATACTCTCCTTTTCATTTGGCTTATGGCATTGAGCTAGTTCTTCCTATTGATTTTGATATTCCTACCCTAAGAGTTATGGATAATGTAAGGATGGATGAAAGTGATTTAGTAAGAAAAGGTTGGTACATCTTCATTTACTAGTGGAAATGAGGGAAATAGCGAAAGATACAAACTATAAGAAGAAAATGAAGTAGAATGAATACTTTGATCAAAAGATCCATTGGTCTCCATTTCATGTGAATGACTTGGTTCTATTATATGATTCCGTATACAAAAAAATTCTTCCAAAATGGATAGAGAAAAAAATTTATTCACTCCCAAAAATGGGTCAACCATGACAATTTGAATATTTTCCAGCACTGAATAGTCTACTCAGGACGACGAGTAGAAGCTAGGAAGGGGAAGATGTCGACACTAAAATTTTCCTCCATAATTTCTATTTCATTAATGTATGTATTAGAATAGGATATTGTTAAGTATAATTAGTAGTGACATCCAATAGAAGATAACGACGATACCGGTATGATGCCACCAATAATGTATAGTATGGTAATAGTCAAAAGTATAATAGGAATGTTGTGGTAAAAAGTAAATATTTGTCGTAAGTGGTTCGGTAATGTTAAAATGTCAAAGTTAGGGTAAGTAGAGAAGTAGGGTCTACATGATTAGGAATTAGAAATATTATATTAGTAATAAGGACAAGGAGTGAGGTCATAAATATTTTGTGTATTTTATTTGTAAAAAGTCTAAAAATGTGGAACCCATGTGAAATGATAAGGTTTATCTTATCTTAAAAGATAAGCTTACATGTAAAGATAAGAGTTAAGGTATGGAATATGATTCGTCAGAGTATATTTCTTATCCTATCTTAGAGATAAGGTGGATAAGCCTGAAAGTTCTATAAATAAAGAGGCCACCCCCTCATTTAGCATAGAAGGAAGTAGTGAAAAATATTGTATGAGTAAGTGTGTAAAGGAAGCCATCATTTTGAAGGTGTGTTAAAGAAGCCATTAAGAGGTGTAATTGTGAAGTTTCTCCCATAGTATTGGTGGAAGGCAAGTGAAGTCAGTAACACTTGAAGTTCCTAATGGGTGAGATTGTAAATAATTTCATGTTAATATTATAATTTACTCATATTTTAGATTTATCATCATTCCTTCTTATCATATTCTATGGTATTCTTGTGTTATGTTTGTTGTTGTGTTTCCAGATTACATCCACCAAACTAAAAGTTGTGCATTAGTTAATAATCATAGCACGAGGAGTTCCCAGTGAAGAATTATCATAGTGTCGGATTGTGATGATAGTACCCAAATCCACTACACAAACTCTCTCAAAATGCGATGGTCCACTAGTCTCCGGAAATTTTGGCTCATCTAAGCCATCTCAACATTCTACAACTACGGTATGAATAGAAATGGGCCTCCTGACCCCTGCTATCACTTAATCCATTTCAAGATCCTAGTCTTATGCTAATATTCCACTCTAGCTAAGGATGGTGTAATAAAAGAATGCCTAAGATGAACCATAAGAATCAAAAAATATTCAGAGATCCGTGGTAGTGGTAAAGGGTCCCAATACACTACACACTCATCTCTATCATGGTACTCTAGTCTCAACTCACCAACTATGACTGCTCAACCACATTATAGATCCGATGGCTTCGTGTCATATCTCTAATTAAATAGGCTCTAATATATATGTCATCTTACTCTTTGGTTCATCTGTTTCTCGACCGCTAGGGTTCTTCCGGAACTCTCTCCAATGATGTCTAAGAACTCCACAACCATATTGTTAGGGTTCTTGGTCCTCTCTCGGTGAGATGTCTAATAACACCACAGCCATAATAGATGCTCTAGTCATCTAAGTTGTGGATTCTAACGACTTCAGGGCTCCCGATGGATCCTAACGATCCGGTCTCTCTTTATTAGGTCTCCTAATGAGATCCTCGCCGAGAGCTCTCAGAAACCTGTGTGTCCTATGGGACCTCTATAGAGGAGGCCCCATACTCCACCCCTTTGTGCATCAAATATTCCGAGGAGGTTCGTAAGGTGGGCGGGTATTGGTTGCTCTCTTGAAGGTGGCTCTTTGTGGTGGCCTAAATGAAGCTGACTTGAACTCTTCCACCATGGAGGAGGAACTCGACCCCTTGATCTGCTATCCTACATCTTCTAGATGCGTTCCAACTCCGTGTCCCTATCCAGCGCTTCATCTTCTCCCATGTCTCCTCTACAATATAGGCCTAATCCAAGGCCTCTTCTAATTTCTGTGGGAAGTGTATACACACCACACCACCCAAATCCAAATTCAAGCCCTTGATAAACCTCGAATCCATACCTACTCATCCTATATATAGTCGACGTCTTTGGGTAGATCCATAAATTAACTCTCATACTTGGATACATGATCATCAATTCCCGACGATAGGGTCATGAAACATGTCATCCATCTCGCTGATGAATAAAACTCCTAGGCAAATACATGCTCTTGAAACGCTCTCAAAATATCCCAGTTATTGTCTCGAGTCAACATGGAACTTCTACTCCTCCGTCCTCCACTGACTCCTTCTCCATCCCTCGTAAGATGGTTTGTAACGATCTTTCATGTTGCTAGTAGAAGGAAGAGCTTAAAGCATCCGCTCAAGCTCACTAACCAGGCCTCTGCCCTAAAAACCTATATATCTCCCAATAGTGAGGTGGCCTTAGCTTTAGGATCTCCCGATATGGTCTACAACTTATGTCCGATGACCCCTAGGTCTCTCTACATGCTCCTCCCTCTGTCTAGGGCTCGAGATCTATCCCTATGTCCTAAAATCATGTCTCCATGCCCTCTCTATGGTGACTCTTCCCTAGGTGACTCCATGCGGAAGTTCTCTGCCCCATGCTCCTTCTGTATCAGGAGATTCCCTAGCCTCAACTGATGGCTCCATATCATGTCTAGAAATTCATCCTCCATAGGAACCCTCCATATAATGACATTGTCATCCTAAAGTGTTTGTAAAATCTGGGTAAAATGACTCCTACAAACTGACTCTCGGTGGTGGTATACCTAGGTCTATGTGAAAATACCCCTTATATGTTCCATCTAAGCCTCCTGCATAAATCAAGGTGAGAGTTAGTTCATCATTTTGGTTTTGTTTTAGTTTTCTAAGATTTCTAAAATTATCTTAATATCAGCTCATGTGGTTTTCTATATTTAAAAGAACAATTTTGCACTAGGTTAAAATTTCATGTCTCATGTGTTCTAGTGTGCCCAAGGGTCCAAGATTTGAACCCACAACTCTGATACCAAATGTAATGCCTGTAAAAATGATGTTATAAAACACGTTAACACCTAGCACTTATCCAAAAAATAGTGCCTAAATTTTTTTTGTCACAAGTACAAGGTAAGAGGATAAACTAGGTTACAAGGATGTTAATCCCCTAGGGTTCAAAACTAACTTACACCACTAACCTCCACTTATCGATTAATAAACTGATCTAGATAAAAGTTTAACATAATCTCATTTATCTCTAAGATCGATAAATAAATTATTCATTACGAAGGTACCATAAATTAATTTACATAGTTAAATGGTTTCTTCTCTTTAGTTAATATTCAATCCTAGAAAGGTTAACCTTATGTTAATTTAATTAAATTCTTTATCTTATTAAATTAGAGGCCTTTCTAATAACTACCTAAAGCTTGTTAAGAACTAACCATGTCTTAGCACTATATGATAATTAAATGGCCTCATTACCTAATTACACATGCCCTTAAAGATTTAATTTAAACATTTAAATTATATTTCTACCAAACAAAAGTAGGGTGAAACCTCCACCCTTAGATCAAATCAATATTATCCCCTAGATCTTAGGGTTCCCAATTAGCCCTAAATTTTTGTATGAGATTTTATTAAAGCCTTTCCTTTCTTCATTTCCCCTCATTTGGTCTATTTGTTTTGTTAAAATTGTAGGTTGGAGAAGAGGAAGCCATGGGAGAAAAGGAGGAAGAACTATGGAGGATTATACAAGGAGATCTAGTTTAGATTAGTTTAGTTGTAGTTTTATCAATGAAATCTATTTCATTTAAGGATTGGGAGGGGTTTCCTCTACCAATCTGGTTTTTATTTCAAGCTATTTGTATATTGGGTTTTTAATTTTGGGGCAAACCCTACCCCCATTGTTATAAATGAAAGGAATATTTTTAATCCACCATTTGTATGTTTTATTGCTCAAATCCATGGGATTACTCATTGTTTGCATGCTAGTGATTATTAATTAAATTTTACAACTTAAAATTTAGTATAAACTAGTTAAATTTTTAGCACATGCATATTCCCAAGAGTTCTATCATAAGTGACAAGTAAGTAATAGAAATTCCACCCTACGTGACAGACCATGAACCGGTCTTGGGACCGCTTTCCTTATATAGGTGACAAACCATGAACCACCACCCTCTAAGTGGTTTTTGAGACTTTTCCTTAGCTTGAGCGAAAGGTTACGGGACCAACGCTCTAAACAAGGCGCGATCCTGTTTCAAAAAATAGAACCTAAAACCCAAGATTTCACAAAAACTAAAAGTTACTAAGATGAGCTAAAATACATTCTGAGCTTATTTTGTATATCTAGAGCTCTAGTTTCAGATTTTTATTCTTATTTGTTCATTCCTTAGTTAAATCTACTCATTTAGGCATTTTCAAATCCAATAAGGTACATCTACTTACTAGAATGATTTCATTTGTTCAACTAGTCTTCTTTCAAATTCCATGAGAAAAATAAATCTAAATCTACTTTTACATTGTTGTTTTCTTACTACAAAATCAACATTCCCAAATAACAACATACTTCAAATTTGTTCTCTTGTTCCCATTTTTACTATAACATATATATGTTCAAAACAACTATAAAAACTTTATTTTCCATTCAAATTTACTATGTATACATTTTCAACATCTACAACTTCTATATTTCCTTCTTTCTCTTATACAATAAACAACTTCACAATGAAATTAAACTTTCTTTTCCATTGAGTATAACCCATTTCTTTCAAAACAAAGAACTTCCTTTCACACAAACAACCAAACTCCAAATAAAGGGAATCACTTTCTTTTCTATTTCACAACTAACTTTACAACACAAATCTTTCTTCTCTTTTTCAATATATAATACAACTTTCATAACTAACAATGGGATGCAATTTTCCTTCACTAGTTCAATACAATGTCCTCCACTTAAAGTGGGAAATCATACAAGAATATAAGCTAAAAGTAGAATACAAAATTACAAGTTCCTCCACTCTAAGTGGGAATAACACAAAGGAAGTTTCACAAGGTCTCCAACAAAACTCCAAGCTTCACAACTCCAACAAGATATCTCCTCCAATATTTTTTTGATTCACAACAAAATGGGGGGAGAGGCAACACTCTCCACCCAACCAAGATATCTAATGAAGAGGAGAAGCCATCCTCTCCATTGGCCCCCGAGCCCCAACCACATTACAATGGGAGATAATTCCAACACATAGCAACAACAAGCTTCCAAACACAAATAAATATTTCACAACCATTTTAACCACAATCAAATCAACTAAAATCACAATAAATAAGAACAAAAAATAACAAGAAAGAAGGCTTAAATGAAATCCACAAGAGCAAGACCTATGGGGAGGCCACTTATGCCTCCCAATGGGAATGGGTGCCCACCTTAAAGCCTCCAATTCATATCTCAAAACCCCTACATACTCTTATACCTCCCTCAAGTACGCCTTATACTTTCCGATACTCTAATGTCTCCTTCAATCTCTTATGCCTCCCTTATAAAAGAAACAAGTAAGAAATGCAAACATCCCTTATCTAAGGTGTGGCACCCAACCCAAAGACCCTCTAAATAAGAAAGTAGACTCTTATGCCTCCCTCCATGAAATCTCCACATAGTATCCTCCTACACCAAAGTTAGGCAACATACCCACACCCATCAAGCATTCCAAAGAAATAATATTCATCACAAACACAAAAACACAAAATAAAGCATAAAATAAGCAAGGTACAGCTCCTACCTTTCCATAGTAGAACTTGTTCCAAGAATAAATCTTCAACATCCTCAAAACCAAGAAATCATCCACAAGCTCCAAAATCCACAAGCACTCCCAAAAATCCTCTAACTCTCCAAAAATTTAAGAGTATAAAATGATGAAATAACCCCAAACAAGCAAAAGAACTTCAATAAATAGAAAAGGGAGAGAGGAGGATGAGGTGGATCCATGTAGGATTCCACATCACTCATCCTCAACTCCACCTAAGAAGTCAAAACTCAACCCCAATGCATCATAAATTGGTGGGTGAGAGGAATGATAGGTTACTTACATACACAAACTAAGCCCACACCTCCTAAGGACAAAATTAATTACTTGAAAGAAAGTGCAATAAAAATTTCACCTTTTTATCTTCCCAAAACACCTAATGGGGTCTAATTTTGACCCCCAACCCATAGGTAGGGTTGGCATAGCAATTTAAGATGTGTGGGACAAGTTTGACTTGTCCCACAAGCTTCCAAAATTGGCCTCTAAGGCCAAATTCGAATTTCCATGAAGGGTAGAGTGTACAACACTCAAGATCTCAAGCATTCAACACACAACACAAAATCCAAGAGAAAATCAAGTCTAATAAATGAACTTCTTTTGGTCACATATTTAATTAGTTTAGGACAAGATTTATTAACTTTAATAAGACACTTATACCCATTAAGATAAAGGGGAAAACATACATCAAAATCTAAATAATTAAAACAAGTAACTTACATCACTAAAAGAAACACATACTAACATTAATAAAAGGGAAACTAAAATAAAAACAACACATGACCCCTTGGTCACAATTTTCCCCTAACCAAATAATTCTAACACACACACAATTAGTTGTTGCCACGGTGACCCTAATTGAATTCATCTAGAATTCCAATGTGGTTGGTCTCCAATCCCGATGTTGTTATATATATATATATATATATATATATATATATATATATATATATATATACACACACACATGTAAAACACAAAATACCTCCTTCGGCCTCGTGGCCACATTAAAAACATCCATGCCAAAATATGTAATATAAATCTAAAATCATCTATATATGAATTAATATCATCTAGGCAATTACAAATCATTTACAAATTTCTAGCAACATTTCTATCCAACGTTTCATCCATGTCAAAATGATCACAACATTAATTCAATTATCAAAGCCTACTCATGGTGACGAAAGTATATCGCATGTCAGAAATATATATATAAATAACCATGTCCACAACATATCAACATCAATATAAAATGTCTCTAACAATCCACATGCATCATATATGAATCAAAATCAACAACAATCCAATATCTCTAACATCTAATATCATGCTAAATCAAAAAGCTAAAATAATTCCCATAAGTGTAGTCGATATGAGTATCAAAATCAACAATCAAAAATGTGTCAAAGGGAAGTGGGCACTACAAGAGAAATCTAAAATCTCCTTCAACATTAACTAGCTCACCTACACCAAGTATGTAGACCTTGAGACTTAAGAGACCTTTAGAGGTGTTTGGTGATTTTTTATTTCATGACATGGTTGTTGAAAATATTGTAGAGAAATATGTAACAACGTGGATATATGCTCAACACATGAACTGTTTGATAAAATGAATTGAAGAAAGGAATTTTCATCGAATGCCAAAGTTGTTAGATCTTTAAAAATAGGATTTGTTGGAATGGATTTTGAACTTCCAAATAAGGGCAATAGACATGTGTAAAGCTTGAATCCACAACCACTGACAACACCCTCCAAAGCTATGCTTAATAGGAACCTTGAAACATTTATGAGAATCCATTAGCACTCAAGGATGGTGTTTTTGTTAGGTGGATTTGCAAATTCCCCAGAAGACATGTATATAAAATGGGGAAGCTTTCTGAATGCATGCAAACTACTTGAGGGAATTCCTAAAGGAGATTTGGAGTCTCATGAAATGTTGGTGGACCTACGTGGAGCCCCTCTTTCATCGCATCGTTCATGGACAGGCATGGTATCCTTACCTTTATCTCTTATAATTTTCATATAATTTGGTTATTCATTTACAATAAAGTAAAAATATTAAACTATTAGATACTCAAATAATTGGATATTTTAACTAGACGACTAGTGTAATCAATAAAACAACACCTCATGATTTTTCTATCGACTTACAATTTGACCCTCAACCATGTTGCGACCACAACCTCATACATTGCTAAACCCAGGGTGTCAAAACTTGGTACTCATTTTATTTTGTTTTGGCGAGAGCTAGATGAGTTAATTAAAACAACCATTTTTGTCTACCTTGCAAAGTTAGAAAAATGTGTTTTCCATAGACTTGCAAAACAATACTTTGAGCCTCGTAAATGAGATGTCAAACATCATATGTGTTCCTTGTTATGTAGAGAGTCACATCAAGCATTATATCGACCTCATTTGACCATTTGCGCTCTCTTCACCGCTCCTCTAGGAGCCATGTTACTCTGTTTCACACTTTTAGGAAGTTGCCAAAATTTAAAAGTTGGCTTTCATTTTTAACCACCATTCGAACCCTAAGAAAAGAAATACCTATCCACCTTCACAAACCTCTAGTATTTTTACTAGAAAATTCTTGTAACCTTCAGTTTGGGGCAAAACACTCTTCTAGATAGTTTGGCGAAGGCATTTTTAGGCCTCGGGTCATTGTTTGACTAGGTCAAATAGGCTCAACTACGACCAGGTGGCTCTAGAAAACTCACCGTCATTTGCAACCCATTTACAATTTTTAAGTTCCGTCAACTCTGGTGAATTCTCCATGCATAGGAGAGCATGTAGGAAATTTTTGTTGCACATTCATCTATCAAAGGGAATTTTTGTCGATGGTTTCTAGCCCTCAAGTTAAAATTAGTTGTTACAATTCGATTGACACGACTAGTGGCTCTGGAAAACCATCCGCCAATTATACACCGTTTTCCAATCCCCGTGGATTCTTGGTTTATAGGTGGCCACATGGTAATTTTCCATCGTGAATTTTCTTATCGGAAGATAGTTTTTGAATGCACTTTCTTAGCCTCCAAGTCAAAATTGGACATTTCACAACTAGGAGGGAAAATGTTAAGGATGACCATAAAACCCTAACCAAGTTAGCAAATAGGCATGAAAACCTCTTGACACTTATAGATAATTGTATGAAACTCTATCTTGTGGCTTATTGTGTAAAATTTGACTTTTAGAAAAAATAGTGTTTCTCTCTCTTCCCTATCTCTTTCTCTCCCCTTAGTTAAGGAATGAAATGAAATGAAATGATTATATGCCCCTAACCCTCTCTTCTTGCGTGTGTATTTTTATCATCATGTAAATTGAAAATAAATAACGCTACTTATGTTATATTTAGGTGGATGTCCTGCCAGGTGATTTATCATTGATTTCATTCTAACATTGTTTTGTAGTATGCATGTAAAATGGCGAAATGACATGTTTGTAATTTGTTGTTTATTATTGTAATTTCTATTTAAAACAATGTAATTATAAAGGCTAAACCAAATTTTTGTAATGTATTGAAATACTTACCATTGAAGTTTGGCAACATGAATGAGATGTTAATTTTAGGGTGCTTTGGGAAATGTGTATTTAACTATAGGTGCTCTTTTGAGTCATATTTATATATGGAAACAGTGGTTGGATATATATGTTAAGTGAAATTATAGAGGATAGTTCAACATTTTGTGAAGTATTGAAAGGTTTATTAGTGAATTTTTGTAACATTTTTAAGATGCTAGTGTTTAAGGGAAATGTTCATTTAAACATGGGTGTTGTTTTGATCCCAAGTTTGTATTGTAAAATTTGGTTATTGTGTTAAGTGAAATTGAATTTAATATCTTATAGTGCAATTCCAGTGTGTAATTGATTATCAAATAATTGGTGTGTTGTGTTCTTACCTCAAAAATGTAATAAAGAGATCTAAACAAAATAGTCAACCCTAGTATAAAATTTATGCATAAATATTCTTCATGTGTGATTATTTTTAGCATAGGAAACAAAAACCTTAGGATAAACTTAAATCTTTACACTCGATGACACATTCTAGTTATGTACATAAGATCCCAATTTTAGATTTCCATCCTATCCCGCATGCTTAGGGAAAATTTCCGTAAACCCAAAATTTAGGAACGACATGGTTAAACTTTTACGGAGTATGTTGTCCCTCTCATAAGATTGATAGTTGGGTGTGTAGTAAGGAGAATGTGTTCTCCTAAGGTAGGCGCCATAGGAAACCAACATTAAACATAGTGTAAAACCCTCTTCGTTAGGAACACATTTAAAGTAAAGAGTATTAGGTGGCAAAGATCACCAACTAACCTTGGAAGTAACCTACAAGATTTGGGATCATAAATGAACTCGATACCCAATTTATATTATCGTTTGGCTTCTATGGTGCAATACTAAGAGTTAAATGTTGGTGTGTCCAGATTTTACCCTAAAATCTAGACTACCCCTTAAAAAAATTTGTTCTTTTAAAATAATGGGTATTAGCATGTTTTTATTGTCGAAGATGTTTGTATTACGTTAATATATTCCTAGCGAATCATATCAGCCAATTTCAAAAATACCTAGATGTTGAAACTCATTTTATCCCTTTGCCAAGTTTTATCTACTGAAAATTTTTATTTAATTATTTATAAAATAAATAATGCCCCATTTGAGTAAATTGTGCTCTGTTGAATCCTGTTGAAGTTTTTCATGCCGGTATTCACACATCTCAATAGGTTTTCATCGGGAATGAATTCGATCTTTTACTCGTGACTTCGCGACGTTTTCATTTTTATTTATTTCTTTTACATTTTTCTTCGCTTTTCTCCACAATTTGTCTGTTTATATCCCCTAGGCCTGTTCTTTATCCTGTATAGTTTGTTTATTTACCTGGAGCATCTAGAGATCATTTACGACCACTACACCAGAAGGAATCAGCCTTAGAAAGTAAAATTCTGACAAAAAAATGAAGTTAAGAATAAAAATCCTCTCCTAGGCAAGTCACACTTTTTGGAATGAATGGGTTTAAGCTGCAATGGGAATATTGGTAGTGGCAGGTAGGCGAATTTCTTACCTGCCTTGTAGGGTACTTTTTCCCATGAAGTCAAAGTCACTTAAGCTACAATGGGAATATTAAAGGCGGCAGGTAGGCAAGAATTTCTTACATGGCTTGCTGCAAAGTAAAAATTCCCATTATAAAATAAAGAAAAATCACTTAAAGCACCAATGGGAATTTTCTGTCTGCCTAGCAGGCTAACTTTTCCCATTGAAGAGGTTTATTCACCCATGCAAGTCGCACTTTATCAAAGGAAGTTATTTTTAATACAAGTCACACTTTTGGGAGATGTTTTAATTTGCTAGTGGGAATTTTGGCAGTGGCAGGCAAGTGGGAATTTCCTACCTGCCTTGCAGGGTAAAAATTCCCATTATGAAAGTCAAATAACTTAAGCGGAAGAGGGGATTTTTGGAGCTGCAGTGTAGGGTGGAAATTCACATCAATTTGACTTCTTATTTTTAGCAATTCACTTGCTAAAAATGTGACCCACCTTGGGTGAATAACAATGCATTTAATAATATTTATTAATGGTTTATTCACCTAATTTTGGTGCCATAAATAGAAGGAAATTCAATGCAAGTGGAAGAGCTAAGGAGAAGTTGAGGATGCATGCTATAAATAAATAAATAAATTTATTTAAAAGCAACATGCATAATTGGGCGCCCTATTTGGGTGAATAAACATGATTGTTTATTAATTAAATTTCTAGAAATAGGAAGGGAAATTATTAAAAATAGTATGATGGGGATTATATAAGAATGGAATTCCATAATAAAGAAGCAATTAATTTTTTTTGTTAAGGATTGCAGCCCAGACAGTTTTGGCACCAAGGAAAGGAGGTTTGATTCAAAAGGTGTTTTTCATTATCAAGGAGCTTCGTGGTTTGGCACCTAGGGTTGGAATGGCTTGATTCTTGCTATAATAATTATCTCGCATGTTGGTATAAGTGCTTTGGTGAATTAAATAATATTTTTCTTGCTTTGCATGCAAGAAAACCTCAAATTTTAGGCGATGGGCTTCATATGCATATTTTGGTGACAAAATCAAGTATTCATTCTCTAGACTTCATCTTTGTCTGAATTAATTATAGGTATTCATCACATGTGCTCATATTAGTGAAAATAAGTTCAAATCAATGTCAGATACATTCAATATATCTTCTAAATCTAAAGAATTTTCCAAATCTGCACAAATGGATCCAATTACAAAGGGATTCCGAGAATTAAAAGAAAAAGAGCTCAGACAAAGATTGTTCCAGCCATGTTGAAGCATGATGAAAGAGAAAGATCAAAAGAATCATGCATAGCTTCCATATTTTCTGAATTCAATGATACAAACATATGCCTTGAACCTATCACCGATTTAATTGACAAATCCATATCTCATAATTGCAAAGGCTTCCGAAAAAAAATTCATCCTCTTGTTTCTAATGCATCCTGTGTAGAAGTCGGTGCATGGAAAATTCCTTCTAGGATCTTGTGCATGTGCTCCCAATCTTCCAGTTGAATCCTTCATTGAATTTATTTTTATTTTCATTCGTCTAGAGTGCTTTCTAGAATTTAAAATTGCTCATATGCAATTAAAAATAAAAATGATGAGTTTTGTCTGAATTATTTATGGCAAACATTGCACTGGTGCATGTACTGAAGAAGAATTGCAAAAGCTTCAAGGATAAAAGGGAATACATGTCAAATTCAATACCCACAAGCAAATCACAGTCATGCATAGCTTCCATATCCAGTTTGGTGAGAATCAAAGGCAAAAGAGTCAACCGAATGCAGAATATGGAAGAAAAAAAATATTGGGAGGGTTGCAGCTTTCTTCATATTTATTTTCCTCTTTCTTTTATTTTCTCTGAAAAATTAATTGAGCAATCAATTAAATTATAAAACTTAAGTGATTGGTTTAAAATTCGTTACTTGAAGAAGTCAATTACTTGGAAATAGATGGCAGACATGCAAAATATAAGGTTCTATTTTTCATTTATAAATCATGCATGTCATGCAAAGAGGAATTCCAGGAGGAATATTTCCATTTGTTTCACTTTTCATAGCTTCCGCATGTGGGAATTCATTTAAATCTTCCTATTTGTAATTTCCCTTTATACACTATAAATAGAGGAAGAACCTATGGGTTAAAGGATCGAATTTGTAATCAGCATTCTTGTTTTCCAATTTGAGATGAAACCTCGATAGCTTTCTGCAAGTAGAGGAATAGAGAAGATATTTCCAGAGAACTTTGTGTCAATGGTGCATTCATCTCTTATTTCTTTTTAGATTTATGCATAAACTTTGTGTTGTCTTAGATCTAGATCTGAAATTTTCCCTTGCTTCAAATTATACGTTTTAAGATCTATTTATTTCATCTATGTGCATGTGATCAACTCTGTCAACTATTGGTTAGGTTGCACATTTCCTTTCCTTTCTTCTCGCATTTAATTATTTCCCTTTCCTGCACATATTGCTTACAGCTTCTTACTTGCTGCAAAATTGTCTAGCTATGGTTCATGAGCTACATAGTTAAAGTAATACCAACAGATAGATACTATAAAATATAACTAACAAAATATTACACATGAGCCTCACTGGTAAATGAGGGATTTTTATCTCATGACTGCCTAGGTTTTCAGCTATGCAAAAAATCTAGCCAACAATCATGTGAAACTTAACCACATTTCAATGTATGATTAGTTTGTGAAAACATAACCATAAGATGATGTGCTTGGAGAAAGGTGAAAATTAGGTCGTTCTTATAACATATTTAAACCATATAGTGGTGATAAAAATGGGATCCACGTTTTGTAAACTCTAATGCGAACCTTAAATTTTTAAACGATGGAATACTCCATATTGCTCTCCCACTTGTCCTAGTATGTAATGTTTGTGTGATGTGAAACTATGTGATGATGTTCTTAGATACAAATCCCCTATGATAGGGACTGGTATTCTCAGGAGGATACAAATGCCCTTATTAATAAATAGACTACATAATTCATTTCAAAAGGTATATGAACCTAGTTAGGGAAAACCCTCTTACGTTGGACATAAAATGATACTCAAGAAACCTAATCTAGAAACAAGAAAATAAGGTAGTATATTTCCATGTTTAGAGCCTTTGAATCCTTAACTAATTATTGGAGCATAACTATAGTAAACTTACAAATGATGTTTGGCCTTGGGAAGTGTAATCATGGGATGTTATTCCACTAGAAAGTGAAACATGATCTTCCTTGTAATGGGGTTAAACCCTCTCACTATGGATAAAGAATCTATTTCCTATAATACTTAATGTATACTAAATCAACTATCAATTTATAAATGAGTAAAAGTAACGTGACCCTAAATCCTCAAACAAAAAAATGTGACCTTCACATCCTTTGGACTTACCCTTGTTCTATTGTGTAACAAAGGTATGATATAAGATCAAGATGCATGCCCTTAGGAGTGAATCTTAGGGATATCACCAAGTATCCTTGTGTGTAGGTAAGTAGTCTTGTATGTGAATAAATACCCCATTAATGAACGAGAAAGTTAAAAAAGCAATTGAAATATTGTAGATGATCCTTATTTAATGAGTTGCATCGTAAGTTAAATTTTAAAAAGTATAGAGAAAATCTAGAAAAAAGGAAAAGGAATGTATGATTCTCATTTTTGAGCCTTTCTAGAACTTAAGTTAAAGGTTGAAACATGATAGTAAATAAATGTGTAATCCTAAAAATATCATGTCGTGGGAAGACCCTATCTATAAGTTTATACTGTAGTTGAATCTTCATGTTGTGCCTTGTCATTTGGAATAAAAAAGTGACCATGTTTTGCATCATGGATTTTCATGTTATCTATGTGGGTGAATGTTTATGCAAACATAGGATGTGTTATTTGTATTCCTAAGTGATCTCCTCAGTAGTGTCATGTCACCTACAATGATGTAAGTTAAAAAAATTATTCGGTATTTTTTACTTTGTTGTTTTGTGTGGGTAAAATATGGGCATTAGAGAACACATGCCAATAAAGATTGAACTTGGACTAACGATATGAGAACACATTTAAATACACTAACAATTTATAAATTATCAACTCTTATACCATAATTATTTCCACACATAATGATGTGTTGTAGGATATCTGCATTGGCCCCCATCTACATTCATGGCATGTGATCCCACCACCTGCCCCTCCCCTCCTTACCACTATTAGCTATAGTTAAATCTCATTTCCTTTAGTTCACCGTATTTTGAATTCTATATATGGATAGCGCATGACTAACTATGGAAAATATCCCTAGTTTTGAACTAGATCCACCCAATCCCTAGCACTATAGAGAGGGGGCCTTTGATAGTCACTGTCACAAACTATAGATAGGGATGAGTCCTATTTCTCTATACAATCTTCCCAAGATCCCTATCCTATCCATATAATGGAATTGTAAATCAAACAATTAGATTATATAGATATACAGAGTCCCTTAATACCTCCTTAATTGACCTCGTTTTAATGTCTTATTTGTTCACTAATCAATCCCCTCAAATAAATGACATAACTAAAGGATTAATTACACAACCTTGACTACCAACAATAATTGGTTAAAATTGAATTCATTTAAGTAGAATGTCATAATGTTGAATACTTGATAAGTAAACTAGATAATTACAACTGGCCAAAAATAAAATAAAATGTATAGAATGGGATTTTTGAAACTAACATATTCGAAGATCATCTGTCTATAAATATGGGTTAAAGGGTTGGTCGATAAGGATAGATTTCTTGACTATAATATACATAAATAAATATTTTCCCAACATCTATATCTACTAAGGGCCATTTCATCTAAATTATAACTTTCTTAACAATGGAGATATGGGTCCCTAACCACCACCAAACCGGCCTTGTCCATGATCCCAACTTAGGATCAAAATATAGTGATTGGGGGAGTTTCTCATCCATGGAGGGTAGAGAGGGATGATGTATACATAGAAGAAGGTCCCCATTAGACATACCCAATGTAGAAGTCATCTAAGTCAAATCTTGTTGAAATGATGTGTGTCAAATGTTTCCTCCACTTTGTGAGAGAGATTAAAAATCCTATAATATTATTCTATTATATTATATTTTTCTTGGGCATGCTTATTATAATCCTAATATTTAAAAAGGCATAAATTTATATATGTAATGCCCACATTTTACACACACAAATACAACACACATAATAACATGATAATTGTATTTGTTTAGCTTACATTGTTTGATACATAACACCACATAGGATCACTTAGGATAATATATAACACATGATATGTTTGCGTAACCATGGACCCACATATATAACATGAAACACATGATGCACATCAAAGCCACATTTCCAAAAATGAAAAAGTACAACAATGACCCACTACAATATACACTTACTCACAAGCACTTCCCACAACACATCATTTTTCATGGTGAAATATTTATTACAATCCTATTTTTATTAGTTGACTATAATTTCTGAAGAACACATAACATGGGACCCTTCATTCCTTTACAACTAGGTTGTATGTTTTTGTTTAACATTTTACCTATAGTGTTCCCTTTAGAATTATCTCGTTTATCTAGAAGAAATAAATATATATATAGCATGATTGTGATTAGAAACATATGTACACACATGCATATTCTAATATTTGAGTTAAGGATTGTTTTGAGAGATACGTGTTTACTTGGTTTGGAATAATACTCTCATTACAAGGAGGAAAATAAATTCATAGGAATAAAAAGGAAGGTTACTAGATCAATAGAAAACATATCCTGAGTTCATTTCATAGCATTGTTTAATACTAACAATACACTCTTTTCATCTTCAAGTTATACAACCAACTATGTAGGTTAAATAATTACATTGTATATTTAATCTTGATTCATAATCCATTTATCCAGTTAGGAATTCATATTTTCACAATCATATAATTGTGCATGGAAGGGTACATTACACCCGTGTTCCCATTATAAAGATTTTCCTTGAATTTAAGTGTTTTAAGGATTCACTCTCGAGAAATGGTTTAATTACATGTTTCAACCATAAATTATACTTCTTGAGTGATCCTAGATTTAATATATTCCTATCTACACCAAGGTTTCTACTAACTTTTACAAGTCCAACTAGAGTGCAATTTCCTTAACCCACAAGACCTTGGCTACAACCAAAGGTATCCCAATCTCAAGGCTACATTTCATTATTCATTAGCGTCGATGTTTAACCAAATTCATGCATATAAAGTATGTGATTATGCATCATATTTAATTTTCCAATTTATTTGGTTGTTGTATTATTCATGGAGCTTTTCTTTATCACATTCATTTTATGATCATATTTGACATCACTTAATGGTGTACCATTTTCTTAGCGGTCATTCTTTAGTTTAATCTTATTTACCATTTGTACCAACTACATTTACATGGTTACATTAGTTACGTGTTAACATCATTTGAGAACAAATGAAATTCCTATAACACTTACATAACATTGAGGGATTTGAGACTACAAGGAGTACAACCTCGCACAATACAAATCATTTTATTTCTCTTAGACATGCAAGTATTCGGTGTATATTGTAAGAGAGATATCCCAATAATCTTATAAATTACAAAATCCACCTAAGGACCTATTTCAATTGTGGGTTAAATACACAAATAATTTGAAACGTAGTCTCCACTCACATAATTTAGATCTCACAAGATATCAACAATAAGTACAACCACTAACTATCTTGCAATACTTTGGCTTTGGCTACCCACTAGGGTACCAAGAGAAATTAAGCACAAGGGGTTTAACTTGTTCATGATATGATTAGACCTAAAACACCTATACATTATCACCTCACTCATCCCAATATGATAGGTTTCACAACATATATGCATAACATCATAAAATATCAAGGAAATGGTCCATAATAAGACGTCTTAGGTGTGAAGAATGAAGATGATTAATGAGATCAGTGTTTTATTAACATGATCAATGGTTATACACTGAAAAATACTTTTATCACTGAATCACAATACCCTTAGATTTGTACAAGTATGTATGCTTGAGCTCATGGTCTTACTTGAGTAACATGGGTATTATCTCCAAGTTATGGGACTTGCTACTTGAGATAGACCTCTAGAGAAAGTTGGTTATTACTCCAAAACTACCTGCCATAATCTACTCTATTGTAGGAAAAACTATCTTATCCTAATCTAATTCTCGAAGGGATCACAGAGAGATGCATGAAAACAAAGCCTACACTAAAACAATGATACACCAGAAAAGGAGGGAATGAGAATAGCTTTCTAGTGCATGAAAAATTGAAGCAAAATGCATACTAGAGGGGGTGATAATAGTTCTCCATAGTCTAGCAACTGCATTCACAAAAATATTTCATACACACATAATGATAATGAATCCTTGCAAGAGCACAAGATAGACACAATATATTTATAATGAGGTTGAAGAGGCAAGAAGAATGCAAACAAACATAATAAGGGAAGATACATCCACAAACTTGCATCTATTGCTTCATGATATGCATAGTTCAATCTATTACAAAATAAAGACTTGGATCACCATGCAAGGATTCCACTACAAGGGCCTACAACACATTGGCTTCACCAAAAAAAAATAACAGAGTTTTTCTACTCAAAACTATTTCCTCCTTACAATGAGCCCAACATTCTAATTTATAGAATTCTGAGAGGAGAGAGAGAGAGGAGGGATGAAAATCCGAAATATGACTTCCCATCACTTGCAAGATGTAATAAATGACATGGAATGATGGTATGTTTCTTGAAAAAGGCTCCCCATGTTGTCCCTTAACTTGCAACAGTGAAAGAATGATTTCCCATGCTCATTAATTACACTCCCAACCACTAATAAAATCACTATTCTAAACTTGGACACGTTTTCATAAACATCACCATATTCTCCTCATCAAATTCCATATTTCTTGATCTCTTTGCATCGGTCTTAGAGTGATGATTCCAACGGTACCAATTTTGCGCGATTTCATTGAGAATTGCAAAAGTTATGGTCTTTTGAGTGTGACCAACTATTCGATTTTGTCGAGAGATTTCTTGCATTTTACGGGATTGAGTATTTAGATTTTTGGACCTGGATATTTTTCTTTCCATTTCACCCACCTAACCTCATTTCTGAAAAGTCAAATTTTGTGAAAAATGGAGCTTTGGGTCAAAAGTTATGACCGTTTGAAGTTCAGGGTCGGGATGTTCCACGTGGGCTCTCATGATCCGCATTTTCCTTTACATTGTAGGTTTTGTGGGTTTGGATGTCCCATGTGTCCTAGGATGTTTGGGCTAAGATTCTCTACCTTTGTAGATTCCTTCTTTGTGTAGTGAAATTAGCTATTTTCGGCCCGACGGTCCCACGTATTCATGTGCGTCTTGGCCGATTTTCTCTACGTTGACCGACTTGGGATTTTTTGTCCTTGCGCATCTGCCATTATCCATGCCGTGGGCCGTTGACCACCATATTTTATAGATTCGACTTTCCCATAGGAGTTTCGGTGATTCGAGTATTTTACGTACCTATATCCCGTGTTCATGTGGGACACTCAAGACTTAATTTTCTGCCATTGTCACACATTAGCTTGGTCACTTAAAAGATCAACTATTTCAAACTTTTTGGGCTGGAATTTCTTGGACAATTTTTTCACCATCTCCATACTTCATGGGCTACACTATTTTGACTTTTCGGGGCCCACACGTACTTTTTTCCCAATTTTCCCGTGGACCGGGCCAAATAAAATTTTCCACTTTTGCCACATTTTTTGCATCCTTAGTTGATCGACGACTTCAGATGTAGGGAACTAGTGGTTCGAATGAACCTATGTAGCCAGGACACCAAGATCTAACTTATCTCGCAATACATCGCTTCCTTTGTAAATTGCACTGAACTAGGTACGACGACCCCCAGTACAATCTGCATTGGTTCCATCTACGACCTTAGACCCGATTTGCACTAAAATAGGCCCTTGACTTCATTTTTTCAAATTTTTACAAATTTTCACTAACTCCTTGGATTTTTCTTTGGATAGGGAAGTTAGAGAAAAGCCAAGGGATCCCTCAAAACCTAATTTTGGGCCTCGAACCATTTCTACTTGCTCAAGCTTGAAGAAATTTTGCAAGTTATCAAAATTACCTTGGGGGTGAATTTTGGATAACAAGACTCACATGGGGGAGGAAGGACAATAAACATTATAACTTGTTCTTTAAATTTCGTTAGTTTTGATGAGAGGAGATTTTACCTAGCATTATGGATGTTAAGAAAATATGCCAATAATTAACATAGACAAAGATTAGTTTAATATTTTTTATAACATACATACAACATTGAGTACAACTTCACAACCAATTCGACACTATAAAATATAGCCACATTAGTATTCCCTTTTCAAACTAGACCAAAAATAATTCTTCCAACAACAATACATATCATTATTCTATGGTGATACATGTATTGTAAGATGAATATAACTTTGCAATGAAAAATCATTAATTATAGATATCACATCAAGAAAATTCCTCTTGTTTTGAGTACCGCAAACCAACGTTGCATTAGTCCTAGGACTGAGTATGGAAATCCCCTACAATCAAGCATAAATCCACACATTCATCATTTTTAACATTTTCAATTAAATAGAAGAGAGAGAGAGAGAGAGAGAGAGAAGAAGAAGACAGACTTGTTTCTCATGCATTCATACTTTCACATTCGGTTACACTTACTATTTTGGTAGTAGAGAGAGAGTAAGTATGAGAGAGAGTTTAGAATTCATTTTATTTTCTATTCACTACATCATTACCACACACATTATGAATCCATTTTTATTTCATTTCAAATCCATATACATTTCAACCCATCTACATATTCAAATCATTTACATTTTCAAGATCAACCAAAATTTCATAGTTATTTCTAGAGAGAGAAGAGGGAGGAGAGAGAACATTATAAATTACTAAATCCATTCATGGAAATAAATTTGATTAAATTATACTTTACACAACCATAAAACTATATAAAAAAATTCACAAGTATAGATAAGTCAAATGGGAGCCTTAGGTGGAATGTGTAGCTCAAATTGTGAGTTTACGAAAATTGACCAAAACATCTAAAGTGTGTATAATATTGGTCCAGAAAACACTTGTTTTAAGTTCAAACATAAATTTTAATGATTCCTATGTACTTCCTTATATACAAAGAACTTAGCGGATTCGACAAAAAAATTCGATTCGACAACTAGGCTATAAATAGAAAGCTAACTCTGAGACTATTTATAGTATTCCCATCAAATACTACTATTGTAAAATGACCATTGGGCTCCAAAACCCACTTGAAACTCTAACTTAGGAAATCATTTTTGCAAAAATGAGAGTTGTTTTAAATTATACTAACATATTTCTATAGGTAGATAGGGTTAGTTTTAAATTTATCCAAATCAATATGGAAACTAAGCCAAAACCAATCGCATTTTCTTAAAAATGGGAGCGTCACTCCAAGTGACTGAAATACAAAATGGAAATTGAAATCTTCTCTCCAAGACATAAAATTGGGTTTAACAGTTATATTTATGGCCTTTTTGGTATCCTATATAATTAGGAATAATACTTGATTTCTAGATAGGTAAAATAATTTTATTTTGTGTGCCATGTGCATAGTTTACGGGATATGGAATGTTCTTTTTTCATGAAACATAGTAATCTTGTTAGAGTGAAAGTTTTGTAAATGATAACATATTATCTTACCTCCCTGTAGCAACACTACTCCCATAGCATAATCACTAGCATTTGTCTCTACTTCAAAGGGTTACTGAAAATTAGGAAGAGCAAGTATTGGAGCATGACTAATTTTGTATTTCAATAATTCAAAATCCTTATCTTGTTCCTTACCCCAGTCAAAACCCTTACTCTTTGCATCCACTATGTGTAGAGGTATTACAATAACAGAGAAGCTCAAATGAACTTCCTCATGTATTGTACTACTCCCATAAAAATTCTAGTCTCTATGGCTCCCATTAGTGTTGGCCAATTGGTGATGGATTTCACCTTCATTGAATCCACTAATAGATATCCTCCTCCAACCACGTGCCCAAGGTAGATAACTAACTATTTAGAAAATTCACACTTCTTCATATTGCATAGCGATTTTTGTTTCTCCTTGAGAACTTGCAAGACTTGCTGCAAATGTGTTAGATGTTCCTCCCATGTGGCACTAAAAATTAGAATATCATCTAGATAAACAATGACACATGAATCTATGAATTCTCATAATACATCATTCATCAATCTCATAAATTTATTGGGTGCATTACATAAACCAAATGGAAGTACTAACCACTCATACAAACCCTGTTTTGTTTTGAAGGCAATCTTCCATATATCCTCCTCCTTCATCCTAACTTGGTGATAACCCGACTTGAGATCCAACTTCATGAAAAAATTTACATGCTGAAGCTGGTCCAAAAGGTCATCTATGTGTGGGAGTGGATATTTGTTATTTATGGTAATCTTGTTTAAAGCACGGTAGTCGATGCACATCCTCTAAGAACCATCCTTCTTCGTACCATCACAATAAGCGAACCATATGGTGAGGTGCTTGGGTGTATTACCCCTTAGTATAATAGCTCCTGGATTTTTTTCTTTACATTTGTAGTCTCCCACAAGAATTACCTATACACATTAATGTTTGGTAGAGGAGATTTTGTAAATAGCTGAATCTCATACTCTACCTCCCGTTTTGGTGGTAACCAGCTGGGAGTATAGAATACTTCCTAAAAATAATGAATAATTATATACAAATCCTTCATCCCTTTATTAGAAATATTTTAAATTTCGACCCCATCTTGTTTATCCTTTAACAAAAGTAAACAAAATTGATTATGATTTTCCTCAATTAGTATTTTTGTTTGGTTTGAACTTACAAGAGCAATTTTTGACTTACGCTATTTTTCATGAATGTTGTAAATGATCCCATCCTTGACCCATTTTTATTGGTTCTCCTTCTCATAAATATCGCATCCCTAATATAAAAGTAAGGACTCCCGAAAACAACATAAAATACATCAAGTAGAATCACATCATCTTCCAATACATCTATATCTGAGATTTAATCCAAAACTTGAACTTACATATTCTTGCTACCTAAATCTTTATACCCTTCTTCATGCATCCCAAAGGATAAGGATGTGTATGTTCATAATTTTTAAGACGGAGCTTCTTTACAACTCCATCAAAAATAAAATTAGATTGAGAATCAATATACCCCAAATCATTTACATAAGTTCTCTTGATTTAGATTTTTATTTGAAATATCTTACTCATCTCATCCTCTTATTCTTGATTGTTCATGTTGGTGGCTATGCATCCAAGCCTCTCATCTACATTGGAATCATTCTCTACTTACACCTCCCCATTTTCTTTACATTTTTCTTGGACTTCTTTAAATCCTTGGTTTGATTATTTGGATGTAAATCGGATGTAACTTCCAACATGCAAAGCATCAATATGACCATTGATATCACAATTATTACAAAAATTCTTAGGATCTTTATAAGTATTCAAAGTAGTGGTTGTTTGTTTTTCTTTCCCCTTTCATTTACCTTTGTTACTTGTTTTTCCTTTCTCTTTCTTTGGCTGATTTTGTGATTGATTTGTCTTTGACTCTACTTCTCCTTGCCTTCTTTCAACATCTATGTAGTAGGATTTAACACATGCTTCATTGAGATCCTTAGGATTTGTGGAGATGACCTTCCTTCAAAGGTGAGTGTGAAGTCCTCCCAAATACTTGGTCAAAATATCTTCATCCTCCAAGTCCATATTAAGAATCACAGCTTGTCTACGAAATTCCATAGTATAATCCTACACACTATGACCACTTCCTTTGGTAAAATACTACCATTTAATCATCCGAGTCAGTCTTGTGGCCAATAGGATAAAAATATCTTGAAGCAATTCTTTAAAACCATCCCAAGTACTGAAAATAAGATGTTTTTCCTCTCACAAGTGGCTTGATGGGTTTCCCACCAAACTAGAGCATGTCCTTCCATGTTAAGACATGCGAAAGGAATCCTTTTTCCCCATGACAATATGTACACTAAATCAAACCTCCAATTACTTTAACCTTTTATCTAATAGTTTTACATCTACGTGTCCTTCAAAGCTCTAGATTTTAATATTAGCTTTAACTTTAAAAGGAGTATGATCAGATTTTACCTTCTCAACTGGAGTTTCTTCTTCACGTTGTTCCATATCTTCTTCCTCTTTGTGGCCCTTTCTTAAGCCAACATTTTTAGCCAAAGACCGAACCACTGAGTCCATGTAATCTTACTTGACATAATCCATCTTTTGTAGATCTAAGAGCTCTTACTTGGTGTCTATAAAACCTATCCATCATGGTTTCTAGCATCTCAATTCTTCGGACCAAGTTATCTTCTTCCATTTGATCTCAAATTCTTTGTTTCCACTTCTTGATATATATTTATGGATCGCAAGGAGTTGCATTCATACCTTTTCGTTTTCATACAAATCACAAGAACAAATACCAAAGTCTAGGACAATAATCATCTCGATACCAAAATGATATGTAAACCTCTAACTTTGGAAATTTATGAGACCACAACAATTTATTGTTCTACTTTCAACTTTTGAAAATGACAGTATTTTAATTATTAGTGAGAAAAACTAAAACTTAGAACTACTTTGTAGCAAAGGAAAGATAACAATTCAACACAATATTTATCCTAGAAACCCCCAAGTTGAGGAAAACCATCGGAAAGGGAAATTTCTCTTTCTTCCCAATTTTATTGGCCAATTGTAAAAGAATTACAAATTACAACAAGAGGAAAGAAGGTAAACAATGTAAAACACCTCCCTTCTATACTTGGCTGCTCTATTTCTACACCTTACTTCTACAAAACACTTCCAGCTCCAATGGTTTCTTCTCACTCTCTTGCATTCCAAATTTGATGATCCAATTCTTGTCTATGCTCTCCCTTAAATAACATGATTTTCATGTCTTCCATGTACCTTTGGAGAATGGGAAAAATCCTCCAAGGAATAGAAATCGATGGGACGCTTGAAATACGTGATGATTCGTGGCTTCATTTTATTTTTCCATCCATTAGTTTAGTGACAGAGCGCGGGTGTATGTAGACTAGTGGTTACGCAACCATCGGGCGATTACATAATGTTTCCCCGCACGAGGGGTGGTTCTATAAATTTACATCTGCTCAATTTCACTTCTAGATCTGATTATTCGATGAAGTGGTGTTTCTTTGGATCCCTATAGATCAATCAAGAGCACAATTAAGGATGTTAGTGACATAATAAAATAAATCAACATTTGATAATGACCAAAAACACATGCCAATAGAGGTTGAACTTGTACTAACGCTATAAAAACACATCTAAAATATACACTAACATCTTATAAATTTGCAACTCATGTACCATAATTATGTGTGCACACATAATGATGTGTTTATGGATATATACCTCGGCCCCATATAGATTTATGGGGCATGATCCCCGCTCACCCCCTCCCTCCCCTAACTAGTAGATATAGTTAAATCACCTTTCTTTTAGTTGACCCTATTTTTAAATCTATAAATGGATATAATGGCATGACTAACTATGGATAATCCCCTCATTTTGAACTAGATCCACCCAATTCCTAGTTCAAGAAAGAGTGGGCCTTTGATAACCATCTACCCCGGACTTTAGATAAGGATAGGTACCATCCCTATATACATTTTCCCAAGAATACTATCCTATCCATAGATGAAATTTTCATCCCCATCCTCAATTTTAATGTAGATAGTGTTGGGGCCCATCCGTACTCTATGAAGCTAGTTGATTACATCGAGATAGATATACAAGGATCCCTCAATACCTCATTAATTGACCCCCTTTTTGTTTTCTTATTTATTTGGCAATCAATCCCTCAATTCAATGACATGACAAAGCATTAATTACACAACCTTGATTATCAACAATAATTGGTTTAAATTGAATCCATTTAAGTTTAATGTCATAATGGTGATTGCTTGAGCATTAAATTAGATACTTACAACTCGCCAAGAAAAAAAAATGAAATGTAGAGAATGGGAGTTCTTGAAACTAACATAATAGAAAATCAAACCTCTATAAATATAGGTTAGAGGGTTAGCTATATAAGGATAGAGTTCTTGACCATGATATACATAAATAAAGATTTTCCCAACATTTGTATATACTAAGGGCCCATTTTTTCTAAGTATAACTATCCTCAATATAAAGATATGGGTCCTTGACCAATCACCAAATGCTTATCCATGATTCCAACTAAGGACCGCGATATATAGGTTGGGGGAGTTCCCCATGCAAGGATGATAGAGAAGGAGGCTATATAGATAGAGGAAGGT
The DNA here is from genome assembly GCA_018340775.1 of Taxus wallichiana var. yunnanensis. Taxonomy (NCBI): domain Eukaryota; kingdom Viridiplantae; phylum Streptophyta; class Pinopsida; order Cupressales; family Taxaceae; genus Taxus; species Taxus wallichiana. The sequence goes on from CM031236.1 coordinate 572,943,152, forward strand.
CACCTTCGGGCGTTGGTATCCCCTGCAGTTTCATCCTGAAATGCACGACGACCCTATCTCGAAAAAATTTCATACTTTTAAAATAATGGGTCGTTTTGTGTTTTTATTACTGAAAGTTCTTGTATTGTGTCAAGATATTCCCAAAGAGCCATATTATCCTTTTTTGCCAAATACCCAGATGCCCAAAATTGTTATATTCTGTCGTCGGGATTTGTCTGCGGGAAATTTGTATTTAATTATTTTAAGCCCCGTATAAGGCTATTTGCACTCCATTTTAACTTTTTAATGATCGAACATGTCATTATTCCTATGTACCGAAAAGGTTTTAACTTGGAATAAGCTCGGGCTTTACTTGTGACTTTTGGCAATTTTTTCGTGTTTTTGTGTTGTCCCATTTCATTTTCTGTGAAATTTCTATGGAACAATTCCTTTGTCGGGTAAGCCCAATTCTTGGCCTGGAGCAGCTAGAGAACATATACGGATGTTATGCCCGGAGGAAGTCATCATCAGAGGTCTGGATCACTAGGAAAAAGTGAAGTCGTGCGCTAAAAAGCACCTGTGAGGGTTGGGCGCATTTTTGGAAAACAAAGGATTCAAGCTATAGTTGGAAAAATAGAAGCAGCAGGCAGGTGGGAATTTTATACCTGCCTAGCAGGGTACTTTTTCCCATGATAGAAAATTCATTTAAGCTGCAGTGGGAAAATTAGAGGCAGCAAGCAGGCGAGAATTTATTGTCTGCCTTGCAGGGTAAAAATTCCCATGGTGAAATAAAAGAAAAGTGAATTAAGTGAAATCATGGGATTTTATTGCCTGCCTTGCAGGGTAAATAATCCCATTGTCAAAGTCAAATCACTTAAGTGGATCATGGGATTTCCGGGGCTGCCTTGCAGGGTAAAGAATCCCATTGTGAAAAATTCTTAAAAATAGAATTATATGATGCCAAAAAGTGCGACCCCTTTGGAGAGATAAAGGCAGCTTTAAAGTGGATTATTTTAATTGTTTCTTCTTCTAATTTTGGCACCCAGGCATGGAAGAAAGTCAACAAAGCCAAAGGGAATAAAAGAAATAGAATTAAATGGATTAAATTGATTAAATTTAATTTATTTAAAGGCTGCCCCCTTCATGTCAAAAAGTGCGCCCCATTTAGGATAGATTTAATGTTTTTTGAAGCATTAAATCATTAAATAAATTCCTATTTTCAGTGGCTATGGTCAAAGCACACTGTGAAGCTTAAGTGAAGTGAAGAGTGAATGATTAAATTGGATTAATTTAATTTATTGGATGGTTGTCCTTAAACATGCTATTTTTAAAAGAGAGAAGCATGATTTTTAATTAATTAATTGCCAGGAATAGGAAAGGCAATTATTAATTATAGAATTGTGAGGGTTATATAAGCATGGGCTGCCATAAGGGTGAATTAATTAATTCACAGGTAAAGAATTGCAGCTAGGGGTAAAAGTGCACCCCATTTGAAGAGGATTTGTGCTCGACAAAGGTGAAAACAAGGCTAAAATCTTCCAAGTTAGGTGTATGCTTTGAAGAAGGTGAATTTTTGTCTGCATAATTTTTTTCATAGGTGATACAAGTGCTCAGGTGAAGTTGGAAAAATTCATGCTCTCTTTGCATGCAAATTAAACATCAATTTTTGGGGCAGCAGGCTTGAAAAGTGCAGATTTTTATAATTAAAATTCACTATTCATGCTCCGGTGGCCATCTTTGTCTGAATTAATTATAGGAATTCATTACAGGTGCTTTACAAAAGAAAAGGAGCTCTAATCAATGTCCAATACATTGAATATATCCTCCGAATATGAAGAATTATCTAGATCTGCACCATTTTGAAGAAATCTGGCCAAGTAAGAAGAAAAAGAATTATTCAGACAAAGATAGATAAAACCATGGCGAAGAGAGATGAAAAGAAAGCACAACGAGTCATGCATCACTTCCAAACTTGCAGACATAGGAGACATAGATCCAGTCGGAACCTCTTTCCGAATTGATTGATAGATCCAGAGCGGGAAAGACATCACTCATGCGTGTGGTTAAAAGCAGTGGAATTATTTGAGTTGTAGCCTTTCCATACACAGCCCAATTGCAAGAGTTTGTTATGGAGTGTGCTAGATCCTACCATCCTTCATCCAGATCGGTGTGAGATCTTTATGGGGAAAACAATAATTCGATTGGACATAGAGTTCATCAATTATTGTTTGAAGATTCCAAAGTCAAAAAGGTGGTGACTTCCATTAGCCTTCAGGATGCCGGCGGGTTGCGAAGCATAGAGCTGACTACGTGAACATAATGAACATCGAGATACATGAAGAAGCCTAGATCTCCTTCAAACTTCCCAAGAACTCCTTCGCGGTCCAATTTGCTTTGCGGGATGTCAATGATATTGTGAAATTGCTATGCATGATTAATTGCGAGGCGAATGCTTACACTTTTCGTACATGGATGTATGCTTTCATCGGGACCATTTAAGTCAATAAGGTTGATTCCATAATCAATTGGTCGAGAAATTATTAATGACAACATTGGTGAGAAACTCTGAACGTGAAGTGTACTTTCATCTTCAAAATGACTTCTACTTAGTGTATGTTGCGGCTTACAGGCGTCTTTTCCAGTGGATAGATGTGGCGTTCTTTCTAAGCACCCCATTTTCGAGTGCTACCCATAGCTTACTATACACATGTGTGAAGAAGGATTTCAAAGTGGTCAATGATGGATTCTTCTACAATTTCATTTGCAGGGCTAGACAAAGACTTGAAGGTTAACGATGGGGTAAGCAAAGAAGCGTGGGAAGCCATATCCGATTGTAGTCTATTCATTCAATTTTTAGATTTCACATACCTTAGGGTTATGGGATTTTCGGAGAACCAATAAAGATGCCTAGATATTTGAATGGTAGATTAATCACCATGGAGCTAAGCATGCAACTTGTGGAGATACATGACTTTCGGTCAAAACAACACAAGTCTACGGGATTCTTTCTAATCACCTGTCGGACTTTATAGCTACCGAGCATTCATAGAGCTCGAGGGATAGAGACGAAGATGTTATCCGAGTATGAGCAAGATTTCTTCATGGCATGGCTAAACTTCCATCCATTTGGAGTAGTGGGAATATAATCTCCCGAGTATGCACACATGCCTTCATTAGAGGATTTATGGATGAAGTGTAAAAGTGAGCATGAAGTTAGAAAGAGGGATTTCAACAGTATCAAGCAAAGCAAGTGTTCGACTTTGGACTAGCGCAGATACCTATGGATCTTAAGGATGATGGGAATGTGGTACTTGACACTTACCATCAAATGGGAGGAGATAGAGTTGTACTTTAGCATAACAAAGGAGGTCACACAATTGAAGAAATATCTAGAGCTGTTTTGGTGAATACTTCAAACTGGTTTCTTGTGAAAAGGGTTATTACCTTGATGAAGTATTGATGAATCAAGTCACGAAACTTTGGTGCAAGATATTCCCTCAAGTGGAAGCACGGAGGAGAAAGCAGCAGAAGGTCCGAGAAGTTGAAAGAACACAGAAGATCTCAATCAAAGGAGAAGATCACTTCTACGACCATGGCTTTAGCTCTGACTTCTCTAACACCAAGTACTTCACCAAATATTGTACCGCATGCAGGGATACTTCCATGCCTCTCTTGAATCCGGTGAAATTCATCTTCTCTCCTCAACCACTCCATTCAAGCACTTGTTCCAAAGGAGACGTTGAAGCTTCGAGATGGCGAGTTTGAAAGAGCTTTGTCCTTGGATGATTTAGAAGATGGCAGCCATAACACTGTGGCACTTTCTGATGGAGAGGATGCAAAGCGGGAGATGGTAGTGCACTCAGCGACTTCTCATTCTCCGAGAAGTAACTTCTTGGAATGGTTGGCTTCACAGTTGGTTCCAGAAGTGAGAGTGGAGATGAACTTGGAAGAACATGACTTGCAGCTACTCTAGAGCCTAGGCGGAAAAGACAGAAGGCCTAAAGTTGCTAAAGCAACTTCTAGGTTGATCATCGAGGAATCGGGGTAGAAGTTTGTTGAGATATCAATTCCAGCAAGGAAAGAAGGAGGATGAGCTCACGGCAGAAGATGTTACAGTAACCAGAGTACCCCTCGGTCAAGCCACCATAGAAGGATTGAAGTAGGACACACAGACATTGATAGATGCTCTATTCCTTAGGCTTGATAGAGAAAAGGTGGAGAAAGATGAGCTTCAGAAGTAAGTATCTCAATTGTGCGAGATCATAGCCAAGGTTGCTAAACCTTCCATTCTACCCATTTCAGAGCAGGTGAGTGATCATCTTATGCAGGGAAATGAAGGATGTAAGCAATCAAGTAAAAGCTATTAACGAATGGAAGGATTTGATTATTTTCAAGCTTTTGTACAATTCGGAGAGGTGTCATCCCACCTAAAGGTTATGAATAATGTAGCAAATTAGTTGTAATGGCGGTGTGACAAGAATAGTGGACATGAACACAGTTGTTGAGAGTAACCTGAGTACTTTGGCGAGACCAACAAGTTGTCGAGAGATGTATTGGTTGTGGAAGCAGATTGTATCCGATGGATCGGTTGAGAAGGGGAAGTAGGCCCGAAGTTTGCGATATCTTTCCATTTGGAGATCTGCGAGTTTTGTTGAATAGGATGCGGGCACTTGAGAGTAGGAAATCATCCTTACCAGATAGTATCATTTCTTTCACCGAGGAGAAAGTGGACAAGAATTTTACTTCATACGTGTGGATCATTCATAGCAAAGTACCTAATTCCTGAAGGGTCTCTTCTAATGGTACAAAAGAGAATTGATAAAGCTACTAAGCCTTTAATGATAAATTCTATTAGTAGATTGCTCGTCTTTGCGGAAGATATTGCGAGGTTCGGGCCGAGCTTGGAAGATGTGGAAGCGTGCATCAAAGTGTTGAATGAAGGATTGCTGCAGTTCATGACAGAAAAGGAAATAGTGGCTAAAACAGATGGAAATATTTTGAATCACATGTTCGACAAGTATATCCGATATCAGAACAAGAAGAAGACATAAATGTTACAGCTGGCATGACTTCTTCTATTTTCTATGTTCCCGGATGAAATTGTAAAACTTTAAAGTTATTGGTTTTGAAACCATTGCTTAAAGTCATGTGGAACAATTCTATTAGTTAAGTGATACATGTGTCACTTAAGGAGAAGTTAGTTGAGGATGATTGCCAAATGTCATCTTTACTTGTTTTTGTGTTTGATTAGTTAGATTTTCTATTTGTACTTTCCCTCCTACATTCTATAAGTAGGAGAAGAACTTTCGGGTTAATGATGGGAATTTGTAAGCGAGGAATCTTGTGTTCTAGACTTTGTCTTTGAACCCCTAAGAGCCACTTGGAGAAAAGGAATATAAAGGAGTAGGTTTCGGAGAACTTTGTGTCACGGTGTCTTGTGTTTCTTACTTTTAATTTTAGATCTATTAATAAACTTTGTGTTATTTTAGATCTGGATCTAGAAACTACCTTTGTTTTAGAATTTTGTGTTTATATCTATTGGATTCTTCTATGTTCATGTAATCAGCTCGCCATATACTTGATTGGGATGCACATCTTCCCCATTTCTTCGTGTGTTTATGTAATTACCTTCTTCTATAACTTTTCCTTTCTTTAAACAGCTGCTTACTTGCTGTAGAACTGTTCAGTTATGGTTCATGAACTGAGTAGTTAAAGTAAAACCCCATTTAGATATTAGCATACTTAAATTGATAAATCTGACACGGGAGCCTCACCGGTTAAATGAGGGAGATTTATCTCATGACTACCTAGGTTTTGTGCTATGCAAAAAATCTAGCCAATAGTTTTGGAAACTCCACTCGCGAACAACTCTTTTTGCAGATCAAGGCTTATCTATTATAGATCTCGAGTGTTTTCCACACAAAACTCAACTTTGGTTATATGTCCATTCACCCAATTTGTGAAGGCGCAAGAAAGGACTTATCATTTTTTCGGATGTAGGAGCAATTCAATTTCAATCATCCTCCTCGAGTTAGAAGTCGTAGATCTAGTCTCTCACCAAAGGAGAGTGCACACCCATCTAGATCCGGATCATCTTCACCATAATCCAGCAGCTAGAGTTATCCATCCAGAGTCTAAACAAGGAGGAGATGTGCCCCATTCATCATGTAGAATCAAAATCGAGACCGGATAGTACTGTCCCATGGGGAGTAGCTTTTGGACCTCTGAACCTTACTCCACCTATGCACGATCTGCCAAAGGGATCTAGAAAGAATTTTCAAAAATTCTTTGGAGATGGAAAGAAAAAACCCGAATGATCATTTGGCGGCCTTCTTTATATCTTTTGGTGTGCTTGCGATGCAAAGCATCAAGATGTCTCATTCAAACTTTTCATTAAGACTCTACATGACTTGGTTAGAGAATAGTTCTATCGGCTAGCTCTGCACCATAACCAACTGGGTGACTATGTGTGAGCAATTTCTGAAAAGATTCAAGCCCACAGAGGATGCTAGCATGTTGATCACCCAATTTGACGCAATTTGAAGAAAGAGCCAAGCGAGAACATGCGGGACTTTATTGCACGAGGTTCAAGAGGATTTTATATAAAATCCCCACTTCTTCCACATTGAGCGATGAAAATCAAAAGACACTTTTTATAAACGCTCTATTACCCGAAGTTGGATATCAACTGAGAAGGGCAATACCTATAAATCTACTTGAAGCACAAAATGTTGCCGTGGAAGTTGAGAATGACTTGATCATGGATGGGAAACTCGAGACAACCATCTCACAAAGGTGATGGCACTTCTTCAAGTACTTCAGATCCTTTGTTACGAGATTGGCTAATGACATGATGCGATCAAGAAGCGGATCTCTCAAGCGGGAATGCAACCCCTCAAGAATAGATCCTACCCGGACCTTTAATGGTCAAAACCAAAATCAAAACCGAAACAGACTTGCTGCTACACCACAACAGTTGGCAATAGAAGCTGCTCCAAGGAATAACTTGGAAACTAATGAAGAGGATCTCGGCATTGATGAAACATTCGATGATGAAGACTTTATAGATCCTACTAATGACTTCAATATTGGTTACCTGGACTACAAATCTAATGATGGCTATTATGAATCTTTTGAAGATTTTGATGGTCACACTTTTGTGGTGTTTACAAGGTCTCAAACATGCCAAAATGCCGAAGCATCCACAAACGGCCGAAGAGAAAGAGAAGATCTTGGCCCGGATGTTACTATCTTAAAAAGAGGTAGCACTCTTTTTTCTTCATTAGCGCCCAAAGATAAATATTCAAATTCTTTCGATTCATGACATAGGGCCAACACACATCCTGCTAAAGTAAGTCAATCTTTCGACATCATTGATCACATCAAGAGGAACAAGGTCCAAATGTCAGAAGCTGAATATTTGAGAGCATTTCCCTATCAGATGAATAGATTGGTCAAATATGTGCAAAGTAACGGTCCCAGCCCAACAAATAATACTTCATGGGGTATCTTAGAAAATCTAAAGAATACTCCTCCTTCAAATAATGTGGCTGCAAGTTCTTCTCCTTCCACCTCTTCTCCTGCTACATTAGAATGGATCGAGCCATTCTATGTGTCATTGCTTATCAACGGATACAAACTAAGCAATTGAATTTTGGACTCTAGAGCTTCTGATAATGTCATGCCTACCAAATTTTTTGATGCCTTGGGTCTCACATTGACAAAAACCTTCAGAAGATGTTATTCAATGGAAATGAAAGTCCCTCTTGTGGGGAAAATCAAAGATGCGCGAGCGACTTACTTCCTTTCCAGAAAAAAGGCTGAAAATGACTATCCTTGTAGCAGACATCCTAGTCTCTTATGGCATGCTCTTAAGTAGAAATTTCTGCAAAGAGCTAGGTGGAGAAGTCAAGATGGATTGGTCTTGTGTGCACATACCAATCAAAGGAGTAAATCAGAAGTTAGAACGTGAGAATAAATCCAAGTACACAGTATCAAAGTCTAAGGATCCTAGATCTCAGATCTTGTTTAGAGTCGATCACGAGTCTATTATCTAGAAATGGATAAAGAAGATGTTCAACCCGTGATTCAAGAACACATCAACTTGACAACAAATTTTGGACTCTGGAATTTGATGGCAGCTGTTGTTCATTTGGATCCAGTGTAGGCATTGTTCTTATCTCTCCCGAAGGGAAGGTGCATGCGCATTCCTTCAAATTAATGTTTGAAAATACTAACAACACAGTAGAATATGAAGAACTGGTGTTAGGCATGGAGCAAGCAATAACAATGGGAATCAATCTCTTACACATAAGGGGAGATGCCGAGCTGATCGTCAAGCGAGATAAGAGGTCTCTATCAAGTTAAAAAGAAAAATTCAGCATTATAGAGATCGAGTCTACTCTGTTATCCCGAATTTTTCAGCTTTCTTGGTATCTTACATTTCAAGAGAACAAATTTCAAGAGCTTATTCACTTGCATTTGACCGATGCAACTTTGTTAAATCCATATCAGCCTCCCACATTTTTCAAACAAGGGGACTACAAAGTTGAGATGGTCTTACTCGCCCAAAATTCCTAACAACGTCCAGCAATGGTAGGTTTTCAACGATGACAAGCAGATTGATGCGTTTCTCCAACGAAGGATAACTTTGAAGAAATCTACTATGAGGGAAGCAACTCTCCTCACGAGGCAAAATACTATAAGAGAAATAGATGTGGATGTCTCGGGAAGTCGGGGAGATTATCCAGCTAAAGGGAAATAAAATTCCCAAAGGCTTGGTATCTCTTGAGGAAATTTTTGATAAGCATGATCGGATGCTTAAGAAAAATGAAGAAAGTGACGAAGGTTCTTCCTCTGATACACAATTACTAAATTTGGGAGTCAAAGCAATGATCCCAAATTAGTAAATCTAGGTAAGTGTTGTTCGAAGCCGAAAGAGAAGATTTCACTAAGGTTCTTAAGAAATATATGGATGTTTTTGCCTAGTCTTACCAAGATCTAAAAACATATCAGCCTGTGGAAGTTCAACACTACATCTCACTAAAACCAGAACAAAAGCCTTTCAAGCAAAAGTTGCGCAGCACAACCCTACCATTTTGGGAACCATCTTTGCAGAAATGCAGAAGTTGTTATACGCAAAGATTATTTATCCCATACATCATTCCGAATGGTTGGCCAACATAGTTCTTGTGAGGAAGAAGAGTGGCGAAATTAGGTTGTGCGTGGATTTTTGCAACTTTAATCAATCTTATTTAAAAGATAACTACCCCATCCCCATCATGGATCACACTCTGCAGGTGGTCACTGGATCTGAGATGCTTTCCATGCTTGATGGTTGTTCAGGTTACAACCAAGTCAAGGTATCCAAAGAAGATCAATACAAAACGACGTTCATCACACCTTGGGAACCTTTGCTTACCAAAAGATGTTGTTTGACCTATCAATGTTGGAGCTATATTTCAAAGAGCTATGGATTTAGCTTTTTCTCATCTCAAGGATATAAGCATAGTGTGTACCTAGATGATCCGACTATATTTTCCAAAGATAAAAGCACACACATTTCAAACTTGGAAGAGGTCTTCATACAATGCCATAAACATGGTATTTCTTTGAATCCTAAGAAGTCCATCTTTGTTGTAACAGAAGGGAAACTACTAGGGCACATTGTTTCAAAAGAAGGAACCAAGATAGATCCAGAGCATGTCAGATCCATTCAGACATTACCACTACCCACATCCAAAAAAGGAGTTCACTCTTTCTTTGGGAAAGTTAATTTTCTCAGGAGATTCATTCCTAACTGTGAGCTAACCCATCATATCTCGAATATGATGAAGAAGACACAAGATTTTAAATGGAGAAATGAAGGGAAGGAAGATTTCGATAAAATTAAAGAAGCCCTGTCAAAAGCTTTGTCTTGGTTTCACTTGACTTCAAAAAAGAATTTATTCTTTAATGTTATTCCTCCAAACACACCATGTCAAATATTGATGCGTAAAAATCAAGAGGACGCAGAAGCTCCTATTGCTTTCATGAGCACACCCCTTAAATCCTATGAGTTGAAATATACTCCCATGGAAAATCACGCATATGCAAAGGGTGAAGGTGTGTAATGCTTTCGGTATTATATTCTTTCCTCACACATTGTGGTTTTGGTTCCAAATCTCAGTGTGAAATCCATCCTCACTCAACAAGAGTTGGGATTACTGAGAGGAACATGGGTGACAAAGGTTCAAGAATATGACCTGAGATACTAAACCGACAAAGCTGGTTCGAGGAAGCGACTGTGTGAACTAATGACGAGAGATGAAAGCATCAGTTTCAAAAGCATATCAAGATGAGATAGATGGGGATTTTCCTACAGTACTTTTTATAGATCTAGTAGAGGAGTGGTACATGCAGAACATTACTTAATTTTTGACATATGGAGAATGCCCAGATCAACTTTCTAGAAAAGAGAAACGAACAATCAAGCCAAATCCAAATATTTTGTTCTTTGGGATAATGGTTTGTACAAGAAGGGAATTGATGGCATATTTCTCAGATGCGTGGATAAAGGTCAACAAGATCAGCTACGACAACAGTTTCATGACATGGCTTGCGGTGGTCATTTCTCAGCCCGAGTCACTACACAAGATCCTCAGAGAAAGGTATTACTAGCCCACCCTTTTTCAAGATACTGCAGATTGGGTAGCTAAGTGTCAAGCATGCCAACATTTTGTTGGGCATGTGAAATTGCCTGCATTACCTCTAAAACCCATTGTGATTGAAGAACCTTTCCAATAGTGGGGAATGGATTTTATTGGTATGCTTAACCCGAACTTCCAGTGTCATGGTCACCATTACATTCTAACAGCTACTGATTATTTCAGTAAGTGGGTAGAAGCTATTCCTGTGAAGAATGCCACTTCCGCCGAGGTGTGTAGTTTTATAAAAGAAAATATTATTGTTAGGTTTGGCGTGCCCAGTAAAATTGTAGCAGACAACGCTCTGAATCTTTCTTCTGAGGAGTTGGTTGACTTCTGCTACACTTATGGGATTCAGCTGGTTCATTCCTCAAACTACTATCCATAAAGTAATGGCCAAGCTGAGTCTAGTAATAAAAACTTGGTAACTATCGTGTGCAAGCTAGTAACGGAAAATCAAAGGACTTGGCATAAAAATTTGTTTGATGCATTATGGGCCGATAGAATCACACCAAAGAGGGTGATAGGCATGTCCCCATTTCAGTTGTTATACGGTAGAGACATGGAGTTGCCTCTTACCTTGGAACTACCTACCCTACGACTTTCTAAGGCCCTGGAGGATTCCACATTCACGGATGCTATTGATAAAAGAATTATGTACCTGACTGAATTGAGAGAAGTACAAACTCAAGTTGCAGATAGGTTGATAGAGCATCAAAGGAATGTGAAATTCATCTTTGACAAAAATCTAGGGAAAGAAAGTTTGAAGTCAATGATCGGGTCCTTTTATGGGACAACGAAAGAGAAGCAAAAGGCATGCATGGAAAATTTGATTCATTATGGAAAGGGCCTTTTGTGATTAAGAAGATCACCGGAGCAGATAGTTTCATTCTTGCTCATCGGGATGGAGTTCAATTGTCGTTTCCTTTCAATGGGAAACACTTGAAGTAGTTCGAACATGAGAAGCGAGTAAAACCCGTATGTACATAAATAAAGCTTTGTTTGTTTTTCTTTGTTTTATTTTTATTTTTTTGTTGTGTTTGTTTTCCGACCCTGTGCCCAAAAGACAAGAT